>NTHP01000100.1:923772-947177 GCA_003416845.1 Oplegnathus fasciatus
CACACACACACACAGATTTTGGGGGCTGCTTCTGACCGTTTCTGTAACGTTCTGAAACCGACAGTCTGACGTTCACACCTACTTAACGCCGTAATTGGTCAGCTGTGCACTGGGTTTGAACTTCTCTCAGCTCCGTTTCTTTTGTTGGTTATACAACTGTTTGTGGCACTTTTCGTATGTACAACACTGAATTTCTTCCAGGAGAGACTGTCTGAAAATGTGTGCCGATATCACACACCCCCGTCTCTCTCTATACTTCTGATTTCCGACGTGGTCAAACAACACGTCGTTTGAAATACATCTTTCCTAGTGTAATCCGGCCATAAGGGGAAAGGGAGGCGCGATTTGGGTGAGAGGAAGAAAGCCAGACGTTCAGTTTCCCATAAACCATGTGACCAGCAGTGTGTGAGCCTGTCTGTCACAGACAACTGCCTGAGCAGGTTACTAACCACAGGGCTTCCCTCTTTTATGTGGCTGCTACACATTCCCTCTTTTGTCTCTTCTAACATCTGAGTGTTGTCTCCCATGTGAGCCTCATTATTACATGTTTCATATGCCCTAAAGAAAGTTATCTCCTGTTCTGGTTTCTGTTCAGTCAGTGCCCAAATCATTAATAAAGCCCAAAGTGTTATAGGTTTTTACAGGTGTCTTGACAAGAGGTTTTTCTGTGACCTATTATTACACCTTTGGCATAAGAAAAAGTGGATTAATATTGAAAGAAGTTTCTGCCTTTGCTAGTTCTTCGCAGTTTTCTGATCTTCTGCTCTGTCTGTCCCCTTGCCTGAAGTGGTCCAGAAATCCATTTCAGATTTTCCCTTTAACACTTGCAAAATGGTGAAGGTACATAGTGTACTCTCAGAGATGGGGCATTTTGGGTGGGGTGGGGTGGTTGGGGGGATCCTTGAAATCAAACTGCGCAAGCCATTGGGGTTTGAGGAAAGCCCTCAGGACCCGAATCAGCCGAATGGATTGCATAAAAACAGAAGTGTAGAATGAAGTAATTTCAGTAGAGTTATGTCAGTGTTTGCTAAACAGGAAACACTGACTAGATCAAGTCTCTGCCTGTGATTTAGTCGGCAATATTTAGACTTAACAGTGTCTCTCACATAATACCTAAAATATGACAGGAATCTTACATGTTGAGCTGTCCAACTCTTATCTAGCGGGAAACTTATTTTTGGCCTCTAGTTGTCTTTAGATTTTTCCTTTAACACACCTCTTTCCAGAATCCCACGGGTTCAGCCATCACTGGACGACCGAATCTTCCCCACACAGCCTGGAGTCGCTGCAGTCTACAGCGTGAGTCACTGCACGCAGCCCCTCACAAACATATCCACCTGTATGCTGCAGTGCATATACAGAAAATTCACACTTCTGACACATAAGACTCAAGTACAGATTGTATGTAGTTGCATACACTTTGGCCATGGCTGTACCAAAAATATACACTCATTTGCCAGATTATCAATTACATCTGGCACCACTAATGCAGTCTTATGCAACACTACCTTGAAGGTTACAATGCTCAGTTTTTTTAAAACTGTTTTAGAGAGGTGTTGATTCAGCTTTGTGGTCATTTTGAAAGCTGTTTTTTATTTTGGCGCTGTTGAACTGCATTGCATCTTACTGAGAGGTGTTTTTTTCATATTTAGCCTTACCTCATTGATATAAATAGGGTAGGGAAAATAGTAGAAACTCCTCTCTGAGAACTTCATAACCATTATAATCATGCTCTGATATAGGCATCTTGCCGAAATGTGTCAGCAGATTTGTCAGCCTATTGATTGTAAATAAAGTCACCCCAAAAAATGAGGTGATCCTTTTGCTGTTTCTGACCTCTGGACTGCCACAGACGTTGCTGTTTTTTTTAGGCAGAGCACCCACCTGAAGTTCAGTGTTTTCTCCTAAGAACATTATAACCTTTATGAAGGTAGGATTTATTGCATTTGTGTTCAAGTGTAAAGCCCCTCAAGTGTACCTAATAAACTGGCAACTGAATATATGTTGAGTTCAAATATGCCGCAGTGGTTTGGTACCATGCAAGATGCCTATAAAAGTCCTCACCCTCCTTAAAAAAATACGTTTTTTTAACATTGTGTCACACTGTTGCTGAGCAATTGAAAAAAATACTATATTTTGAAAGCGTAAACAAATCTCTGCAAGAGGTTGAATGGTGTTTATAGGCACGGTAAACATGCATTTGTGTGGGTTTTTATTACGAAAAGAAGAAGACATAATGCTGCAATCTGACCGCAGGAGGCCAGCTGTGGAAATTTGTCACCTCAGGGGACCTCTGCCATTCACTGTCTCCTTCAGGAGTTAATTAACATTTCCTGTATCAGATCTTTGTCGTAATCACATAACTCTCTGTGTTTTTTATTTTAACCTGCTTGGGGCATCAGCATGTGAGTTAGGGGCTTCAGGTAGATTTGGTCTCATATGCTGTCCTTGGCTGAACTTTGGGTCCATTTATTGTCTTGTCCTCAGTGACCGACCACACCTACTGTATCTCCCTAAAAACAAAGACAATCCCGAAATGGCATCCTCCCTTCCTCTGAGGGTCTTGACATGACAGTCACCCTTTGCAAGTGGACATTATACGATTCATGTTGAGTACTGCTGTTTGCAGACTCACTCAATGTGCATTTACCCGCAGGGCATTGATTTGTTAGAGGGTTTTGTAGACTTAGACTGATTAGTGATGATCCTACTATTAAAAGCACAGATACCTCATGCTCATTTTTGCACATCTTGTAACTGAGTGTTTACTACAGAAATCAGAAGATAGGAATATTGATTTCCTTTTTCACTTCGCATTTAATTGATTTTACTCACATAAAATGAACTGAGCTGACAAAATAAATACTATTGTGGCACTCGCTGAGACTCCCTCAGTGTTTTAATACTAACATTGTTGTGGTCATTTGTGGGGAAAATATTGGCTTGTGTGTGTTTGTTATCCCCGTGGTGCTTTTATTTCTAAAATCTCTGGCTTTTACAAGCATAGTGGTATAGCTTAGAATTGTCACTTTGATTATTTGACACCACAAAGAAGATGTTTCCAGTCATGATCACATTTTTGAAATGTGGAATAGCTGCATACGAAAAGCCACTGTATGTTTGAAGATAGACTATTCAGCTTTGAGCTTATTTATCCGCTGTAACACAACAGTACGGGAAACACTGCAGGTTTTATGAGATTTTCTAGCTCTGAAAGTTCTTTTTAAGGGGTTAGGCTGCAACAATGATGACACTGGTGGAAATAAACTGTGCCCATGGCATGAAACAGTTGTTCTGTGCAGTGGATGTGGGTTTTGTACACTTTTTTCCCCCCCCCTTCCCTCATGTACAGCTCCTATACAGCCGCTTGCCTCCCCTCCCCCATCCCATCACTCTGTATGTCCTCAGAATCAGTCACTCGCCCGAAGCAGAGCAGGCTCCTCCCCTGGCAACAGCAGCTAGATTAGTTGCTTTATCCCAGGTCATCTGAGGGAAGTGGGCCACACAGAGAAGATGGAGAGATGCAAAGGGGATTGGTGCTATAGAAGCTGTACAGAATATTGCCTGTAGTACCTGGTAGATTTAAATATAATATCATTTGTAGATGTTGGTCAGGTTGTGCAGAGAGGGAAAAAAAGGCCCTGGAGAGAAAGGTGGGTTTCCCAGCTTTCCTGGCTGTCTCAGCGTCTGCCTCCTGCTTTCTTCCTGCAGTATCCTGTCTCATTCCCTGGTGTGTCAGGCCTGCTGCAGCAACAAGCAGCACTTGCAGTGGTGCCAGCCCACAGCTGCAGCAGCCAAGGCCCATCCTGCCACACCACAAGCTAAGAGCTGAGTCAAATCTCATCTTTTCCCGTTGCCGTTCACTCGGCTGGTGCCTACCATGAACCCTCCGCTGGCCCATATCGACGGGGCTTGTTTAGCATGACTCAGTTGTATCTATTGTACCAGGTGCACTCTATCTGTCACAGATGAGTGGGATTGTAATATGATTACTTGACCCAGTTTTGTCATATGAGGCCCAGACATCCTTGCACAGCATAGTTGGGCACGGCAGACTGCAGAAGAGGCCAGAGCCAGTCTTAGCCAACCCCAGCAGGCTTCAACACCCATGCACAGTACAGGTCTTCACCGCTGCACACATACAGGGGCTAATCCTAGAGCTTGAGCGCTTAATTTACATTCCTCAGCAGGAGGGAGAACTAATGACCAGTGGAATCCTGCCACTGCTGTTCCTCCCCTACATCAGTGTGTGTGCACATCAGTCTGACATAATATCTCATTTGGTGTATGTCTAACCTTACCGTTCTATCTGATACAGGTACCCAGGCATGCTGGCCCTCCTTACACTGCTCACGACATCACAAAGGGACACCCTAGCTTGGCGGGCACCCCACCCGGTCATGCCCACTCCCCGGCGCTCTCTCAGGTATCAGTACCCACAGCTTCCCCATATCGCTACCCTAAGGGCTGGGAGGCAGGCGGAGGGGTGAGTTTGTCACTGTGTCCGTCGTCATCCTCTCTGCGTATTCATGTTTGGTCTGTCCGTTTGTCTGCTTGCTTTTTATGACTTGTGTTAGGGCTGGGCAACAATCCAACACTAGAATTTATAATTTCTTCTTCTTTATAATATAATCCTGTCATGACAAATTTTCTTTACCAACATTTGTCACACTGTAAGATTTTGAACCCTTCCGAATAAATCTTGTTTTTATTGTTCTAGAAAAATACCAAACAATCCAGTTAAACGTTTTGACAGAATTTGAATACTTCAATTGCAACATATCTATTTTGAGACAATGCTGTGAAAATATATGCTGTATATTAATTCTGCGCATATCGCCTAACCCTAACCTGTATTTTTTCTTTTCTTACATCAGCTTTTACATGTTTTATTTTCCTGTCCCTTTTCTTTTTCACTACTTTCCTGATACAGCAGTAAGCCATGTGTGCATGAGTGTATTGTTTTAATGAAATTCAGATGAATTTATGATTAAAACAGGGTCAAATTCTAATATAGAACAAACATGCGCTATTCTATATACGGTACCTGTTTAACCCAGGATCAATAAGGATCAGGATGGCGCGAGCCCAGCATGCATTTGGCAAAATGGAGATAAACAGTATATTCTCGTTGCCAGTCTATCACAGGCTAATGCATATATTGACAAACGCATTAAAATGTATGTGACCTGAATGCCCTAAGACTATGGGAGGACAGCTGAGCACCTGGAAGTAATTGGATTTTTTAATATATTTTTCCCAAATTAATTACGTCATTTAATTCTGTCAACTGTCACTGATCACTGTCTGGTTCGTCAGCTATGTGGGATTCCCGTTGGATGGTAGGAATACTACTGTGTCAGTTGTATCGGTAAAACCAAGCCACAGGAATCACCTGACAGTCATGTCAAATGCCACAGCTATTTCACCATGAGGTCATGATATAGGACCATTTGCTCAACCTCAATTCAGAATGTGTAGGTCAGTTTTAACATATTGGAGCCAGATCTGTGAGCCTGCAGCTGAAGGTCCTCCGCGAAGCTTCAACATCATCAGTTGCAAGTCATTGCCCAGGTCCTTTGGGTAAAAGCTCTGTAATAAGTCAAGGTGGGAAATAATTAATCAGGATTGGGAATGCATTAAAAGGGGATGTGGGTGTAAAATCCTGTGTACTACCAGGGTTAAGGACAGAAGCACAGTGATTAGGTTGGATTTAGGCAAGATTATTTAATTACTTAGGATTTGAGATGGTTGGGGTTAAGTAAGGGTTAAATATATGGTAGAAATCTAACAGGGATGTCCTTCATCTATAACTACAATGCGATCCATACGCATGTGATGGAGATGGAATAGGGCAATGACAAATTCAGAGGACCAAAACACAACAGAAATAAATCAGGACCAAGCATGATGGGAAAGATTCACTCCCATGTTGCCCTTCTTTAGTTAAAGCAGCATAACATCCTCTGGTTAAAAACCTAAATAAATACAGTCAAACAGGTTCACTGTCACAGTGACGCTGTCACAGTGACACTGCTGCTGTGACGCTGGCATCTGTTGACTGCCTTGCTGCTCTCGCTTACAAGCATGTTGACTCTGTGACTCAGCTTCTCTGTAAGTATGTGACTGTGCTTGCGAGGAATGTAGTTGTTCCTCATTACCATTATAGCCTAATGGCCCACTGCCTCACCCTAAAGTAGCTGTAGTCTCTCACCGGCCCACTATAGATAATCTTGTCAGCCCGCTCAAACTTAAATTATCACAACCATACCAGCAGCAGCTGGATGAAGAGTAAGCAGATCTGCTTAAACCCACCTCTGTGTAGCTCCACCGCACACTAGATGAAGAATAAAGGAACGCAGGATTTGCTGTCCTTGAGGATACCAATTATCTTTGTGCAGTACATAAACCCAAATCGAAAACATTTTCTCCCAGCAACATTCAAAGTAAGTGAGTGTTGCAATGTCTGGTGTTTTGTTAAGGTTACAGCTGGTCTGTGAAATGTCCAAATGAAATGTTTACTGACTGCTGCGCAGTTCCTGCTCTGTATGTAATGAACCCTCTCCTTCTCTGTCTGTCTTCCCTTTTCTTCTTTTGACAGTCTCCATACAACCCTGCACAAAATGCTGGTTCCGCCTCTCTAGTGTATTCTCCCCAGACGCAGCCAATGAATGCACAGCCACAAAGTCGCCCGGTGAGTGTCCCTCTGGTCTTAGATTTACAGCACACCTGCTCCCAAGTACCCAAACAGTTTGTGGTTTACTGTGACTGTTGGAGTTTCACTGAGTCAGTGATGGAGGGATCTGGTGTTTAGAAGCCACACAGAGCTCCAGAAACATTGGCTGATCTCGATCTGCTCATTGCAGTGAGGCACTTTTAACATAAGCTGTATTTTTTTTAATGAGGTCTCCTTCGTTGCCTCCTTATAGGCTTGTTGTGGTTGGTGGTACCTTTTGTTATGCTTCTGTTTAGAGGGGTAGGAGTGCAACATACAAGTTAAAAGGTTCTTCCCTGTGTTGTTATCTTACTTAGTTTAAAATATCTCTGTTTGTGTAAAGTCAAGCTGCTCTATCTTATAGTGTTTGTTCAGTGTAGCCTAAGGAAAGCCATTTAAAGATAGCTAAAACCTCAACACCTATTGTGGAAAATCTCCCACCACAACAAGCCTAGTAAGAAATTTCCAAATATTAAATTTACTTTGCCAGCATTCTCTGTACACACACCTAGTAAGCATGATTTATTAATCTTGCCTGGCTCCTGCCCAGCCCCCATCAGTACAGCAAGGCTCACCAGGCCTCGGTCAGTGTGTATACACATACGTTTGACAATTTGACAACAATATCTACGCTGTCCCGATGCAGTTAACCCAACACATCTGGTAATAGCATACTATTATTTGCAAATGCATACCTGGACCTGAGAGCTGCATCATGTGCCATGTGTCTTTTAAAGCTTTGTTGCTCTGTAGTTTTGTACTGTACTGTACTATATTTTCAAGCATCTGCCTTTATCGCTCATCTTATCTCTGTGTCTCTCTTATGGCCCTTCTTCTCCCCGCTTTGCCATCACTGCTTCAAATATCCTTGCTGGACCTCTCCTCCCTCCCCCACCAGTTTGCTACGGGCCCTCGACCAACCCACCATCAGGTAATTTACCCCCGCTGAACGCCCCTCCTGCTCCCTCTCTCGCATCATCATCATCATCAAAGCAGTTTGCTGGTACCTGCTGGCAAAGGGCTGTTTGTGGGGCGTCTGCTGTTCCTTAAAAAAGTCTCGGCTTTAAAAGCCTTCAAGTATCTTGGATACAGTTAAAGAGGTTTTAATTATCATGGGATTTTTCTGAGCGTGCTACTATTTAATCAAGATATCCAGCCGGGTGCACAGTGCTGTTTCCTGACGGGTGTGTTCTTGCACTATTCATGTTTATTTTTATGTTGAGATTGATCTTAGTTCATTCCGAGAATTGAATTGGTATTTAATAGTCTTTATCAGGTTTAGATGTAATGGAGCTTGTGGGTGTCCTAGGCTTGGGCTCTGAGTGGAACAAGTAACCGTTTTTGCACAGGATGTATCCTAATGATTGTGATTCTCCCAGCCTTCCTTACAGTTTATATATTTCTCTGGGTGATTATATGGCATTGAACTTGGTAGAATCCTGATCTTCATTACTTTTTACTCATTACTTTTCATTACTTTTTAAACAAGACATTAAAGGGGATGAAATAATTAACTTAACAGGCCAGTCAGAGAGTGCTCTCTCTCAGTTGCATCTACCACGACTCAACACATTGAACGACTGATAACGGCTAACTTGTGCCAATGATACTGGATACACTGCAAGTCACCTCCATGCCGCAGTTGTTATGTATGCAGTTTTATTCATGTGATGTGGTGCCTCTACTGTCCAGTGAAATGTTGTTATGGTTTATTTTGATGTTTGCTTGTCAAACAGGACACTGGGGGTGTGTCTGACAACAACGTATCATTTAAGGATAACCCTTCTGATAGTGGAAACTTAAACTGCTATTTTTTTTCCTTTTTATTTTTAAGGCATTAGTATAGTTAACCTAAGTTTACGCATTTATGCAATCAGACTATTGTTCAAGGATATTTTGCTGTATTTCAGAAAACAGAAATAGGGACATTGTTATTTCTGTGCTAGCTAAATCCGTCAGACTTTCTGCAGCGACAACACCCTCATGAGCCCACGGTCTCATTTGTTTCTAGTAATTACAACAAGGTACTGCGATTCAGTTGGCTGTTTTATTGTTGTTTGGGTGAGAACTGGTGTAGATTTCCTCACAACCACATCTATAAGCCAAATTCCAGATGGATACAAATGGCTCTAAAGACTTAAGATGCTGATTATTTCATATTGCTTTTTGAAAACTTGTATAATCAAGGGGTAATCATTTATTTTCAGGATAAAACAAGAGGAATAGTAGCTAGGGATAGTAGCTAGTGGCCCCAGTGTGTGTCTGTGTTGGCTGACACTTGTGTAAATTACACTCTGGATCCTGTTAGACAGTTGACACTTTGTGAACCAATGTCATGAGGTTATGAAGGGCATGTTAATGTGTTCATGTCAGGCAGTGTGGTATTTATGATGTTGTTTGTGTATTACCTTGTGGATGCTAAGAGTGTTAGACATGTCTGGGTGCTGACATTCAGTCCATGTGACTTCCTGTTATCTTTGTGTTTGTTGATTCTTGCTGTAGTGGTTCTTGCAGCTGCCCACTTTTTAAGATTGATGTGTTATTCACACCCCAGGTCCCCAAGATGCACCCTGTGTGACTTGTTGTCCAACATGCTCCCCTTCTGGATGCTTCTGTGTGGACAAATTTTTAACAGACTATTAATAGTATGGTGTCAAAGTGTGTCGGGTGGTGTTTGCTGAGATTAGTGTACACACACACACACACACACACACACACGCACACACGCACACACACACACACAGTGCATGCTCTGGCTGTCACAAACTGGCGCTGGGACCTCTTGTGCCACCACGGAAGTGGAATCGGAAAGCAGATGAAGGCAAACAGTGGCCTTTTATACCAGTGGAGAAAACAGCCATTGTCCCCCTGAAACGCACTTGATGCACAGTAAAGGGTACATAGAGATCAGAAAATTAATTCATTTGGCCAAATCATAAGTCCGTCTTCAAACAAGGATTATCATTATTTTATTTTTTTCCTCCACTTATCACTGTAACTGACTTCTTTGGATTTCAAACACAGCTTTTTTGTGTGTGTGTGTGTGTGTGAGAACCAAAAGGTCAAAACCAGTGGAAATTACAGTTACCACTAAAACAAACAACTGCTGTTGTTTCCCCCAGAGAGCTGTTCAGAGTGTCAGTAACTCTGTTAATCTGAGTTTTGCCCTTGAGTGTGTCCTCTTGATTAGCTTCAAATGGTGGAAATGTCATGAAGTGGTTCAAGTCAGAGTAAAGATCAAGCATCAGCCTGAGTTCATTGTGTTACTGAATTACTTCAGTGCTATACAGTGACAAGATCAGTCCACGTCTCCCAAGGAAACAAAATGTTTTCACCAAAAGCAGTGATTTATTCCATCCACATGAGCTACTGTAGCCGGACCACCAGGGCAGTGAAGCGACATCTATCAGCTCCATAAGATAGAGGGGTGTCTATAACCCTCCCTGGCCTGCAGCCCTCAACATTATCTCTGTGGCTAAGTCATTGTCGCAGGCGACAGCCAGGTCCCTTGGGGGCAGGAAAACACCAAATTGGCAAAGCAAGAGGCAGGCTGGCACACGGGGCTCAGGCTGTACAATTTGAGAAAGGAAATACCCCATGAAGTGTGTGTGTGGATGAGAGAGGCTTATGTGCATGTGGATATCTGTGCAACTGTGCATGTTATGTCAGGGTGGCCAAATGCTGATGTGACATCTTTACTGTGACTTTTAAGCTTTTTCTACCCTACCGCCCAGTCAGTGATAAACCAGCCCTCATTCTGAGGTTCTTTTCTATTGTACGAGTTATTTTAGCCAAAGTGGCTCAAGACATGTACTGTTTCTGGTAGTTGGAAATAATTGGGTAGGTTCCTGCCTTGATGTGTGTGGGTGAATGATTTCCTGCTTGTTTTTGTATTGAGGCTTCAGCCTCACCAGTACAGTCTCCCATTGGCTTTTCTCTCTTTCCTGCTTTCACTACTCAAGGGAGGATTCAGGCCCATCCAGGTAACATTTACCTCTGTGTCAATAGCCTCTTTAGACCTGCATGGCATGATGAGGATCATCCTTAAATGATCCCATCCCTCCTAACTTTTAACCCTGCACACCCCCTCATCTTCACTACAGTGTATGCTCAGTAGAGAGGTCTTTTTATCATCTTTTTATCCACATGTCCTGTCTTTTATCTTGTAGAGGATCCTTACTGGACCTTTCAGTTCATGATTTTGTAATTTTTGCTCCATTCATTACTCATCTTTAAAGAGCTTGCACAATTTAATGAACAGCATGCGGAATGAAATAGACTCTATATTCCTCCCTATGATAAGTGTTTTTATTTCCTTTTCTATCCATGTGATAAAAAAGTGTCTGCTACCTGTTGGAAATATGTTTAATATTATTTTGTAGATGCCTGTTGGACGTACGTATAGTTCCTGTGTTGTTGGAGAGCACACTTATTATTTCCGTGATTGTTTTAAGCTTGAGTTACCAAGCACTTTTTTTTTGTTGACCATGTTGAAAAGTTGTTTTGTCTGTTGACTCATGTTTCTTGCTTTGCCAGCGATTTTACTGAGACTGTCTTCGGGTAGCTGGTAATGAACAGTTTCCTGGTTGTTTCCCAGTTTTCCACAGGGATATTTACAATAAAGCCATTGAACCTCATTTATTATGTCAAAGGTGATTTCCCTCCTGGGTATTTTTAGATGGTTTTACGTCATTGTTTATTCTGCTCTCCTTCACGGGAGCACACTGTGACTGTGGTTGGGTATTCCCAGCTTGAGCCCTAGTTGTTTGGAAGTCGGTCACAGCTGTTGGTAGTGGTCTTTCTTCAGGCCCGTCCAAACACAAAGCCTGTCCAACATGAAACTTTTAACTGATTGTGACTTGCGCTGTACAGAAGTCATTATAGCAGCAGTTTTCTGTGCTCTGTGATGCACGAGAAAAGGCCATATTGCTGCCTGATGAAGAGAGCCATGCTGTGTGTCACACATTCAGTACAACTGCAAGGTTGACCAAGCTGCTCAGGCACAAAAAGAGGTATTTGAAGCCATTGAGCAGTCCAAGAGTTTTTATTTTTTACAGCTGTGGAGTCTGGTGCAGCTTATTCACAGTGCAGACAGACTGGCCAAAATGAGAGAAATAAAGAGCTTAGAAATAGGAAAGTATAAAAAACAAGAAGTAATGAATTTTACACTTTGGCTAATCTCCTTTTTCTGCAGGAAACAGTAATCGATCCTGTCTCTGCCAGTAAGGTCTCGTCTGCTTTGCTTTTAAAAAGCACTCCAAAGTGGTTGCTTATCCAACCATAGGAAAACAGTCATCTCACAGAGATCCATCATCTCTTTATAAATGGTTAAATATAAAATTATCAGTCAGCAAAATTCAGAAGACATTTAAAAACCCAGTGACCCCNCCCCCCCCGGCAAAAACACTATCTTAAACCACCAGTGTGTGTAAAGGTGTGAGATGTCCCTGTGACAAACCTTAAATTTAAGTTGATCTCCTTCCACTGTCTGTTTGTCTTGGTAAGTGGCATCATGTCTCATAACCAATTGGTCTCACGTCAAAACCATACTTCAGTTAATGTGCACCCATAACAGTGTTATATTCATTAATCAACATTAGCATGAAAAGTATTACTGTTGGTTAATTACATCTGGATAAACTGAAATACAAAGGAGAACAAGACGATGAAAACAACTTGAATTAAAGATGAATCGCAAACCAAACAAAAACTAAATAAAAGTATAGAGAAATCTGCTTCTGTTTACATCTTTTAATACAAGTATACACTGGTTTTTCACCCTTGTGTTGCTAAACTGTAAGTTGCCATGGTGTTTAGAAAAATTCAGGTCAAGATACCACAAAGGTCCTTTGACAACAACACAGAAGTTCTGCAGCCAGACTCTATTCAGTTGGTGAAACTTTTCCAAACCTAATCTTAAGTCATCCACCACTTCAATCATTTGTATATGCCTGCCTTCCTCCCACCTACATAATAGGAACCTTGTGAAGGTCCCTGTGATCAAGATGACGATGAACACAGGGCGTATTGTGAATGCCTGGAAGATGTTCACTCTGTACTACACTGATTATGTTTTTTTGCCATGGCTTTCTTTTACTAAATTTTGTCTCAATATGAATTACTTAATCATGCTTTTAAAGCTTCTGTTTAATTGATTAGATGATTGTAGGAGGAAATATTTAGGACCAAAGTGTCTAAACAGAGAGCGGTGCTCCCTATTTTGTAGATGTCATTCGTCTGATTCATAATATTGCGCGCCAGTTACAATATAAAATCCAAACTTGAGAGATTTTTATGGAGATTATGGGTTGATTTATAGATGCATTTAACAGTAGTATAAAAGTGTGCATGTCTGCCTGAAAATCATTTTGCCTTTCAACCCTTGGAGTGGTTTTAATGTAATGGTCAGCAATGATGAGAGTTTAGAGATTTTTCAGGCTGCTGATGAAAAACCAGGGCTGTCTCACTGAGAAATGTGGAGGCCAAATGGTGAAGACATCTGAGAAACAGCACTTGTTTTTATTTTAGATGAAGCATGGCAGCATGCTGAAATGAGACTGCTGCCTCTGGGATAGTACTTAATGTCTTTTGTTGTTTCTCCCTCTCTCTCTTTCTCTGTGTTTCTCTCACATGTTGCTTTCAGTTTTTCCAGAGGACTCAGATGCAGACTGCGAGGCCCACCATCCCTACAAACACACCCTCCATACGGCCTGGCTCACAGACTCCCACAGCAGCTGTCTACCCCACTAACCAACCAATCATGATGACCATGGCACCCATGCCTTTCCCTTCCCCACAGGCTGCACAGTACTACATCCCACAGGTGACATAGACACACTGAACTGCATCTTAAAATTACATTTGAAGTTGTTACCCCTATGGGTCTATACCTCAGTTCCAGCTATAGTACACTTTGTCTTCGATTATAATTAAGCAAAAATATTTTTATTTCACATTTACACATTTCATAGTTGTGATCGTTTTCCTTGTAGTGAATGAATACTGAGAAAATCCAGCTGGTACTGATTAGATTGAACTGATTAAAGGAATATTTCAGAACATAAACCCCCGTGAAACCACAGTGTTTACGCTTAAATTTTTGTACAAATTAAACAAACGAAATGTAATGTGTTGTGATGATGAAACGAACAAAGGTTCTGAAGATTAGCATTACCCTTTGTCTTAGGCAGAAATTAAGCAAAAATATTTTAATTTCACATTGTGCTGCCTGTGATCATTTTTTTTGTGTTGAATGACTACAGAGAAAATACTCTGGTTGCAGCTGGTACTGGTCAGATTTGACATATTAGAAATACAGTTTATAACAGTGGTCTAGGCAGACTTTTAATAGAGGGCTTACCAAAATCTCACAAAAGGATGAATAAAATCCCTTAAATGAAATCCAAATGTTCAAAAAATATAACATCACTGATTGCAAAAGTGTGCAGTTTTTAAAATCAATTTTTCTTACAGTGTCGGCCTTGTTTTCACTGACGATGTGTTAAGCTATCTCTCTCTCTCTGCCCTCTTTATTTGCAGTATCGCCACAGTACGCCCTACGTGGGACCTCCTCAGCAGTATTCTGTGCAGCCTCCAGGGTCTGGCACCTTCTATCCTGGTCCAGGGCCAGGGGAGTACCCTGCCCCATATCGTGAGTCATTAATCCAACAGAGACACGCATCAAGAAGTACTATTCCGACACCTATATCACATTTAAAATCTGAATTCATTACAATTTTTAGTAGTACAGATACACACAACCTATCAGCCTTGTGTACCCCCAAAGCAGGGAGCATAACAGTGTTTTTTACTAAAACGTGTTTTCCTCTGTTTTGTTTTTCTCTTCTCGCAAACTCTCCTTCAGATCCCCTCAGGTACCACCCACCTGTCTCACCCTCTGTTCCTGCTCCCGTTCCCACAGCTGGTCCACCCTACTACCCAGGACAGACTGTGTACCCCCCCTCACCTCCCATCATAGTGCCTACACCACAGCAACCTCCACCAGCCAAGCGTGAGAAGAAAACAGTGAGTATCTTAGTAGTTCCTTTGTCTTTTATTTTTCTAGAGGCAACATTTGACATAAGATGCTTTTTCCGACAGATTTTTGATCGCGTTTGACACACTGAACCTCCAGTAACAGTGGGTTTTGTTTTTTTTTCAAATTTGCTTCCATGCAAAATAATAGTAAAGATAAAATTTAATCTAATCTTTGTTGACAAAGCAATCTCACCTCAAAGTCCATTTTGTAGCTATTCTGGAGGTTTCGATCATATGTCATGATTTTCATCAGTTGTCATAGAAATGTAGACGTTCACGTTTCACTTTAAGGATTTCTCATCCGTATTGGCTTGAAAGTTGAGCTTCACAGTTCAGTTTTGACCTAGGAAACAGCAGCTGACAAAACAATCTCACCTCAAAGTTCATCTAGTAATCTTCATCAGCAGGTGGAGTTTGCCCAGTTATTCCAGTTGCTCTTTGTGTTGAGAGTAACAGATTCGATTTTCCCTTGTTTAAAATATATTTAATGTTTTGCATAAAATGTGGAATTATTTTACAAATTTAATGGAAAGGTACCAATTTAATTTAGTGTGTGTGAGTGTGTAATGACTATAATCTATCTGCACATTCTCACACATTCTTTTCATGAAGCCCTGAAAGACATGGAGAATACTTGAGACAGTTTTGAATCTTACATAACGATATTTAGTACTGATATAAATATGACTCATTTCATGAATTTGACGTATCACTGTGACTTAAAAGTCGAAAGTGAAAGTACAGAGCTTGTGGATTAATGAGCTGCCACTATCAGCATGTAATATCAAATCGTCAGATTTGAAAAGAACTACACGACATTTTGTTATTGCTTGATAACATATACAAACCCTGTGAGTGTATCTGCAGCATTCATTCAGCTTTCATGTTTCCTGTGATAACACATCAATTTTAATTTTTTTTATTTGGAGTATGATGCTGACTTCAGACTTCAAGAGATGTTTTATTCCTAATTTAGACCCACCTCCCGCTGATGAAAAACATGCATGAAATAGGGTCGCTCCAAGACTCGGGCGCTTTAGTGAGGTCTGTGTTTTTTTGTGCCATTGTCCTCCCAGATCCGTATCCGTGACCCCAATCAGGGTGGCAGGGATATCACAGAGGAGATCATGGCAGGGGGTTCAGGGAGCAGGAATTCAACGCCTCCTGTCGGTCGCCCCTCCTCTACCCCTACACCCCCACAGGTATGGCTCTCTGACGCACTCCACCCACCACTCGCCTACAGTAGTTACAGTTTAGGTAGCGTAGCATTCAGGAGCAGCTGATTAGACTGGAGCTTTAGCTGAGGAGAGGAGAGGCGTCTATTGTTGCTTGGTAGCAGTGTGAGCCCTGTGCTCTAATCCTTTCTGCTCTCCACCATGTGTGTGACAGACAGGACATGGCCTCTGCGTCTTCGGCAATGTAATCGGCCATCTTGCCCTCTCATAACAAACTCATGATGGCTTTCTGTCCAGAACATACCTGTTGTTTATTTCTCAGGACTTGCATTCAAAAATCATCTAAAAAAGCATTTTTCTTAGTAGTTTTATAAATGTATTTATGTTCTTCAGGTACACATGCAGCCTTGCAGTCATATGTTCCTGGGACTATTTAGGTCAAAAGGCCTTTAGAATAATAATAATACAAAAAGTAATTTAATTAACATCATGTACAACATGTTTCGACATCCATGACTCGTTAAAACCACTTTACATGTAATTTTCTCATAACAGTAAATCTTGTTAACAGCTGTTTTAATCTTACACCTGCTTCCTTCCTGTCACTGTTTCTATTCACCCACTACCTTTTACAGTAGATTGCATATGTACTGTCTGTATTCTCCTACTCCTTCTACAGAATCCATTCAGATTCTCTTATCTATCTGCTCTGTTCTTAAAAATTTTTAATTATTTTTGTGCGAGTGCACTGCCTGGAAGTCCTGGTCTTTTTGACCAAGAGTACCACGGGTACTGGCATTGCAGCCCCTAATCAGATGGATAGATTGGAAAGCAGCAGGGCTCTGGGTCATGGTATTGAAGCTGAAAACCACTGTAGTGATGCCATTTGCGCATTTAAATAAATGAAACCAAGCCTAAATAAGACGGCTTTCCTGGATTCTGAAGAAGGACATTGTGACTTCTTTCTCCCTGTGTCCTTCTGTGGATGTTAACAGTGTCTTTCCTCTCTTTCTCTGTCTTCTTGTGCCCCTTTTTGATTTTATTTCTTTCTGTATCTGCCCATTTTCCTCTGTCCTTTCCTCTGCATTGTTCTGAGCCGTCCCCCTCCTCCTGCCATTCCTCCCACATTGATCTTCATTTTCTGTCTTGTCCTCCATTGCTGTCCATACCCCATTGGGCTCCTTATTTCTGCTTATTCCTGCATTCCTGGGCTTGTTTGTTCATTTGTTTGTGTGCCTGCTTGCCTACATCTCTGTGCCTGTCTTTCTGGTTTTCTATGTTGCTAGTTTTTATGGCCGCACCCTCATTATCCTCACATTTTCTACCTCAAATCGCAGCAGCAGCTGAGCAGCAGCCAGACTCCAGAGCAGCAGCAGCAGCAGCAGCAGCAGCAGCAGCAGTCGCAGCCTCCTCAGCCACAGCAGGCCCATCCTGGAGGCTACACATTGGAGCCACCGCAGGCCCCACAGCCACAACAGCCACAACAGCCACAACAGCCACAACAGCCACAGCAGCCGTTGACAACTGGGGCTTCAGACAGCAAACCAGGGCCAGGTCTGCACCAACATCCCCTCTCTTTCTTTAGAATACATCCACAACTCCTAACAAGTAGGGGTCCCACACTTAACACTCTAACCAGGGCAGTTTTAATAGACCCTCAAGAAAATTACACTGAATATTGGTCTGTTTTACTGCTGTGTCATTGCCTCCTATGTCAGGTTTTATTATCCCCCTCATGTAGAGCAATAACCCCAGTAACCCTCTGCTCAAACAGTGATTTCCAAACACATTTTATGTATCTCTTTTCTTTTTCCCAGAACAGGCTGCATATTGAATGCTTTCACTTTCATTTCACTTACAAATCAGAGTGTAGGTTTCCCTGCTTTTCCAGTAATTAGCTGGAACATTTTAACCAGCGTTACTTAGCATAGGTTTTGAAAAAACAGTTCTACCTTTGTATAGAAGTTTTATTTTATTGAGCCTCACAATCATGTACTTTTAGTTGACATCAATTGTGGAAAACAACCTGTTTTTTTTCTATTAAATCTAAAATTATTCTATTGTTGTGCCTACCAACAAAAATATTATTAGTCAATATGCTACAGAGAAACACAAAGCCATGTTTCCATCAAAGTACAGTATATAATGCAAATATTACCTTTGATAACTAAATTGTGTTTATCTGAACTCTTCATCCTTCCAGATGATACGCCAAAACTGGAACCAGTTGTCCAGAAGTCTTCCTCGCCTGGGCTTGTGCAGCCCGAAGCCCCTGTGGAGAGACTTGAGGCCAACACTCCTGTAACTGAGTCCTCTTCTACTGTTGAACCAGAGCTTCCCTTCCCTGCCTCAATGACCGCCCCCGCCACTCTCCCACTTTCAGTGGCCAACAAAAGTGAACGTCCCTCAGCCAGGGAGTCCACTGCTTCAGCCTCTTCTCCCTCCTCGTCAGTCGGGGAGCACAAACCCTCTTTGGCGCCACCTCAGACTTCCAACACAGACAAGCCTCTTTCAGATGCCCCACGAACTCCGGCTGCCTCGCCAGCACCGGCTCTTAAAGCTCTGAACGGCCTTGCAGACTCTGGGACTGAGCTAGACACCCCGGCTCATGAGCCTTCTCTTCTGCCCCCAGCTGCACTCCAGCCCCAGGCCTCTGTTCCTGCTTACAGAGAAGCCTCCTCCTCTGAAACTTTGCCCTCTGACGTGAGGCCAGAGGTGCCCATTGCTGCTGCGCTCGCCCCTATGGCACCTGTGGCTGTGGTGCCAGTCACCCTGACCTCAAGCCCCGCCCCAGCTTTGCCTGTTATGCTCCCCCCTGGCCTTCCGCCTCTAGTGCAGGCCACAACAGAGGCCGACGAGCCGAGCAAGTCCGTAGACACTAAAGACCTCGTCCCCAGAGTAGGGACAGAGGCACATGGAGGCATTACTGATTGCAAAACAGAGCCCCAGCCACAAGCACTCACCACAAAGAGTCCCACTACAGGTACTGTATCTGTTGCATTTCAAAAATGTATTGTAGCCTCCATATTAATGTTTCCATGACAAGTGTTTTAACCTGCAACAAAGGAGTAATGACTCTTAGGACTGAATTTTTTTTTTCTTTTTTGGTGACATTCCAGCTTAAATTGAGAGGCTTGTTTATGAGTACATTTTTTTATAGCATTTTGCCTGAATAGCTGAATTAAGTGGCTCTATCATGCACTAGGGTGTTTGATAAAGCTCGCCCATATAGCACACATTGCAGATAATCTCTCATCAAGCATTATGCTGGCACAGTCGATTCCCCAAGAAGGCATCGGCGGATAGAATAAATTCTCAGCATGGTCAGCCTTACCAGGCTGTCAGGAAATTATGAGACACGTTATAAATATATTTGTTGCCAACAACAAAGGGGACTATTTTGGTGAGCAACATTTGTTTGGTTTTTTGTAAAATGCTCCACAAAGTTGTGAATGACTGAATGCACACAACCTTTCACCTGTTTGTCTTGTCAAAGTCATGAGAAATGTCACTTCTTCTGCAGTTTTACATATTAGGACGATGTAGATGTCATAGTTAGGTTGATTCAAGTGACTTTAAAGCATTTTATGTAATTTTCTGGCTTTCATCATATCGACAAACCATAACCATCTATGAAGTTTAAACAATTTGAAAAATTGTATTTACCAGGACAGTTTTACATAGATTTAAATGTGTTCTTGCCATCATTACCATTTTAAACACACATTTCACTCCTAAATCCATTGTGGTTCCATTGACTGCCCGTGGCTGATTGCGTGCTCCTGCATTTCTGTTTCCCCGCAGTAAGTCAGACTGCTTCTGCGATACCAAAGACCTGGAGGAAACCAAATGAAGGGATCTCTGCTGGAGATGCACCTCAAAAGGAGGACGAGGTAAGAAAAGAGGCCCAAGAGGAAACAAGACTGAACCAGCTGTAGTCCTATACATACATTGAATTTAAATTATCTTAAAGTATAGACCATTTCACCTTCAAGTGTTTTGCATGTGTGTAATCTCTTGGTAGAAGTAGTGTTTAGTTTGTTGACAAATATCCTGTAAAATTGACCTACTTGTCAATGATTTTCAATGGTTGGTATCTCATTTTGGAACAAGACTTTTTAAAATGGCTACAAAGTATGAAAGGATCGGGACTGAGAGGGTGAGAGAGAAGAGGAAAGGCACAATGTGGGCAATAGTTCAAGTGGAAAATGTTTCCACATGTGTGTTTGGGGGGGAAGCAGACATAAATGACTTTGGGGTGTTGTTATCGTCCGAGAACGACAGCAAGGAGTTATCCATCATCTTCATTGCTCACCCAGCCCACTGTATGTAAAATCAGCTCTGTCCCGCTCTCGTTTCCTCTCCTTTATTGTTTTGTTCTGGGCTCGTTGCTGTGGGAGAATTTTCACACCACCAAATACGGGTGTTACAGACTTTTAAATGGCTTCTTTTTGGGCTACATTGAACAAGCACAATGAGTGAAGAAGAAATGTTATTTTATGCAAAAACTCACATTTCACAGAAAATGTTTTAACATAATTACAGATTACAAAAAGTAAACATAGCCACTACATTTAGATATTGTAAAAGTTCATTTCAATTTAGCTTCTGAATTCAGACTCAGTTTGTCTAATAAAAAGTTAATAAAAGCCTCACAATTTTTTATTTGTATTGAAGAAAATATGGCTATACAGTGAAGCTGGCTTAACACTAGACCCACATTGACTTGGAAACCAAATTCTTTGCCATAATCTAGTTTGAGTCACAATCATCCTTTTCCAGAGTCAAAAAAATTAAAGCTTCTTTTCATTTTTGAGGCGAAAGAAAGAAAAGTGTCTCGCTGACGTTGCAAATAACTTACATGATTGTCATGGCCAAGATGGCACATGGAGCCTGTAACCTAGAACATGAATTACAAAACGTATTAAAAAAAAAAGAAATAAAATATGACAAGAATAATCCCTTTTTTTACTGTGCGTTAATAGTGTTACATGTACAGATAATGTTTCAGATAATATTAGTTAAATGACTAAAGAGAAAATCATACCAGCAAAGGCTCGTCCCCTCTACTACCTACTACGACAAGCCTATTGTGCTTCTATTTTTCCCCTTTTCTGTCTCTTGTTTGTACCTGACCCTTTCCACTCTGCATTTCATCATCTGCCTTCACTCTGTCTTTATTCATTCATCCCTCATTTTCCTCTATTCTTTGCATTTTTACCCTTTCTGTATGTGTCCACCCATTTCACCCGGTCTGCAGGTGACCTCCTTACAGTTCTGTAACAGATTATTATAGTGCGCGTTATGTGGAAAAATTTTAATGCTACTAGTTTTTAAATGTGATGAACTGTCAAATCCTACTCAGAGAGAGCTACTTGACAGCAGCCATTGAGCTGTTAGGTTTATTATTGTGCTAAATGATAATAAAGCAGTGCATAAAGCTTACCGACAAATATTGGGGATCTAAAAGCTGAATCTTTCCTCCACACAGGACGAGGCCAGGCCAGTGGATCAGCCTGCCGGAGACCAGGCCCTGCAGTCAGCTCCTCTGAGCAGTAGCCCTGTGCCCCTACTGCCGGTCTTCACCTCCGCCCCTGCTCCAGCTCCTTCCAGCAGCCCCGATGCAGACGGAAAGCCCGCTGCCCCAGAGGAGAACGGGGAGGCCGAGATGGAGCCCATGAGGAACGGGGCAGGCCACACTTCGGAGACGGAGAGCAGCGACAGTGGAGCCACCCCCGGAGACAAGGAGAACTCCACAGGTGCTCCACAGGACATGGAAGGTTAGAAAGGCCCCATTTTTTTGGAAGATGTTTAAAGCAGTTTTATCAGTAGAACAACGGTGCAATGAATTCTGTTTTCACATTCAAATTTTGAGCATAAATGTCTCCGCCTTTAGGAGCGTCCAGTTTATGAATCCGCATAGTGTAGCTTTTGCTTCAGTTATTTTCAGTTCGGGTTTTGTTTTATTTGCTCTCTTTTTTTCTTTCCTTCCCTCTCAAACCCTGCTTGGTGATCCAGACCTGGCCGACCCCAGCGGGAAGCGTCAGTATGACAGGGACTTCTTGTTGGGCTTCCAGTTCATGCCTGCCTGCGTACAGAAACCTGAGGGACTCCCACCCATCAGTGATGTGGTGCTGGACAAGGTGAGTAAAGCCAGACTTGGACCCCAATGTCCTTAAACCTCCAAGTGCCAAATGAAGGTGAATTATTGGCTGAGGCTGGGAATACTATCTGCACAGTCTGTTTCCTTAACAGATAACTACCTCAGGAGGTCCTTCTCTAAATGTAGCTTTTAAGATGGAAAGTGGCTCGTAAATTTTCTGTGCTCATTATGGCCGCGATGTCAGTCTATATTGGGCTCTGTAAATAGGAATGCATATGTATGTTTAAAGGTTTTGGTTTGAACAAACCTGAAATAATAAGTCGACAGAAAATTAACTAATTAATTTTCGTGATCAATTAAGCTTTTAAGTGGAACAAAAATGCTGAAACATTTTGTGGTTTCAGCTTCTCAAATTTAAAGATTTGCTGCGTTTTCTGTTTATATCACTGTAAATTCACTGTAATTTGGTTTTAGACTGTTGGTTGGATAAAACAAGCGATTTGAAAATCTCACCTCCACCTTTGGGAAATTGTGATGGGCATTATTCACAATGTTCTGAGGTTTTAAAGACTTTAGTTTTAAAGCTATTCAATGACAGATTATATTAATCAATAATGAAAATGGTCATTAGTTGAAGCCCTAGTTTTAAATAAACCTCCTCATGAAACAGGGCTCTTTATCTTTAGCTCATAGCAGCAGGCAGTATTTTAAACGTTGCCTTATTCTGTGAGATTGTGTGCACCGGATCAAAGATACACCACAGAGAGTTTGGTTCATGCCTCCTATCCACACATACGTATGGGTGGAGCATATGGCCCGCTGAAATGCTGTTTTGATTAAAATCACATTGCTATTATGTCACACTTGGCCAGTGTTAAGAGTACATGCCCCTCCCCCCACCTCTCCAAAAAAGAACAACCAGCCCGGCGAACAGTTGATGTGCGATCCCATAGTCTCATTTTCTCTGAGGGAGAAAGTGAAATCTCGCTGGAAAAGAGTCGAGAGGAAGTCAAGGACAGCTGAAAGACAAAGAGCTGGATTTGTTCCTCTCTCCTCCCCCACAACTATCTCGCTCTCTCCTGCGTTCCTTTCTTCCCTCCTTCCCTTCCACATCTGGTTCTGACTTCTCTCACTGAATGGCCCGCTGAAGCCAGAGTATAATTTATTACCAGCATAGTAAAAGTACATAAACCAAAAGTTGGTTATGTAGTATGACTGTCATTTACAACGGGTCACCTTTAAGGGACCACTAGGTTAGAAATTCACACACAATCACACACTCCTTTACCCTCTTACCCTCGTTATTAGGGGATTAGTGCTCCCCCTGCTGTTCAGCTCATAGTGTGTGTGTGTGTGTGTGTGTGTGTGTGTGTGT
>NTHP01000100.1:948230-962291 GCA_003416845.1 Oplegnathus fasciatus
TGTGTGTGTGTGTGTGTATGTTATGTGTCACACAGATGAACCAAAACAAGTTGCCATCTCGAGCGGTGGATTCCAGGGCGATTTCCAGAGGACCTGATTTCACACCTGCCTTTGCAGATTTTGGCAGGCAGATGACCGGAGGACGAGGCGCAGCAGTGAGTCACATGTGTACACACGCACGCACACACGCTCAAGCTGCCACAATCATTCATAAAATCCCACGCGCACACAATCCTCCAATACCTGCTTTCTGTTTCCTCTCAATGTACAATTTGTCGTTGTGTTTCATAGATAACTTGCTGCTTTTAAGTGGGGGGAAAATGAAATCGATACTGCACATCTTTCAAACTTTTCCATTATTGTTGTTGGATAATAGGATGCCGTTCGAGGTACTTGGTTCCTGTTTGTTTCGGTTGGGGTCCATAAATGTTCAGTAGCTGATTGGACACAGAAAATCTCCAATATACCACTCCGAAGATTTGTTTGATTACAATTAACCTGCTCAAGTGCTGCAACACATTATAGCGCATCTGTTCTTCTAGACATCATATATCATATATATATATCATGTTACATTTCACAAGGTAATGAGCAGAGACTTCTGGCTGAGAATTGTTGTCTGCATGTGGCACTTGAAATTACAAGGATCAGCTACCTTTTATAGTTTTTGGCTTTGTTTTATGTTATGGTTTTGGTTCCATTTTGTTATTTTTCATCACAGATAAGACACTTCAACTGTTAAAAACAATGTGTTGTTGTGACTGATTAAAAGAAAAAACAATGTGGTTGGCAACTTGTAGTGAGCAGGAATATTGACGGGCTCTGTTCTGTCTTTCATTGCATTCACAGCTTATGAACATTGGGGCACGGCGGCCTCCACCCAGGAAGATCATCATGAACGTGTCGGTGAATGATGATATTCAGCTGAAAAAATCAGAGAACGCCTGGAAACCCGGCATGAAGAGGGAGGGCCCCGCAGATGACCCTGAGATTATAAAAACACAGGTAGGGCCAAACAAACACACCAACACACATAAAAGATACACAAAAGAGGAGGTGAGTGTTAAAAAAGCAACAGATATCAGCACCAGACTTGTTTTTATTATTAACGAATCATAAAATATTTACCAAAAACTGCCAATAATAGCCAGCTCTATACTGGAGTTACTTTTAATGATATGTCCAAGATAATCTCCAAATAAAGTGATTGATTGATGGGCCCCAGTGATTAACTGCCTTTTGTGACTGATTCTCCCCAGGAGCTCTTCAGGAAGGTGCGCAGCATCCTGAACAAGCTGACGCCTCAGAAGTTCAACCAGCTGATGAAGCAGGTGACGGACCTGACCATCGACACAGAAGAGAGGCTCAAAGGGGTCATCGACCTGGTCTTTGAGAAGGCCATCGATGAGCCCAGCTTCTCTGTGGCCTATGGAAACATGTGCCGCTGCCTCGCCACGGTGAGCAAGCGTCCCGACCTGTTTAAATCAACTGATGTGGGAGATTATATGGGGGGAAGTGAATGAATAATCTTACCTCAGCTATAGTCCATTTACCGGACGGAAAAACATGACATGGCAATTCTAGTACAACAATAAGTCAAATTTTCTGAATCCCACAGACTGTGCAGTTTACTGTAGGTGTGTGCATCATAACTGAAACAAATCCAATTTGCACCTCAATGTAACTCGCTAAATGTTTAAGCCGCAAACAGATCGATGGGTTTAGATTCAAGTCTTCCTCTGTGCAATATAATGCTGTGCAGTACAACACAGTTCAATACAATGTGATGATATACTGTGACCATTTTCATTTTTTGATGACTTGCAAGAAGGAGAAGGAATCTAAGATGTGTACACCCACTATCTTCAGTAGTGGGAGATGAATAGAAGGCTGCAGTTTGACTATTTGGAGTTTGTTGGTAGTAAAACACGAAATAAGTAATCTCTTGATAATTCTTTCAAATGGGCTGCTATTCATGAAAAATGTATTTCTGCAATGAGGAACTCTGTTAACAGTGTGAGAGAAACGTTTTATTTTTTTAACAGAAAACAAGAGCTATCATTTGGTCACCCTAACTGTACTTATAGCATGCATACATAAAACTTTAAGTTAAAATAACCCATGCATGGAAATGTAAATGGCTGTGTAAATATAAAAAAAAAAAACTCCTTTAGCCTCGTCTGCTGGACACCCGAGTCACTGTCACTTCACTACTGTATCTGCTATGTCTGTTGTTTATGTACAGCTCAAAGTGCCCATGACAGACAAACCCAACACCACAGTGAACTTTCGCAAGCTGCTGCTAAACCGCTGCCAGAAGGAGTTTGAGAAAGACAAGGTGGACGATGTGGTGTTCGAGAGGAAGCAGAAAGAGCTGGACTCTGCTGCATCGGTACGTGGTCTATGAATTTCATGCTGTACCAAAGCATTTTTAATATGGGGAAGAGAATGAAACTGGCTCAACTCTGGCAAAGAGGTGTTGTGAATAACTTCCAGGGTGAGTATTTGTTTAATGTTTGTCTATGGTCTCCTCAGGCGACGGAGCGTGAGCGACTTCAGGAGGAGCTGGAGGAAGACAAGGAAAAGGCCCGGCGGCGTTCCATCGGCAACATCAAGTTCATCGGCGAGCTCTTCAAGCTGAAGATGTTGACGGAGGCCATCATGCACGACTGTGTTGTCAAGCTGCTGAAGAACCATGACGAGGAGTCTTTGGAGTGCCTGTGCAGGCTGCTCACCACCATCGGCAAGGACCTCGACTTTGAGAAGGCCAAGGTGAGGCGGAGAAGAAAGTTGATTTATTAAGTGAGCCAGAGAGTTTCATATTCTAGGTTTGTGCTTAAAGGAATGGCTCGACATTTTGGGAAATACGCTTATTTGCTTTCTTGCAGAGAGTTTGATGAGGGGATTGATACTCTCCTGTCTGTGTGGTTAATATGAAGCTATGGCCAGGAGTCGGTTAGCTTAGCTTAGCGTTAGAGGTGGCTGGTAGGTGGATTTTGTTACCTCTGGACAAAACCGGCTAGCTGTTTCCCCCTGTTTCCAGTCTCTGTGCTAAGCTAAGCATCTCTATGGTGAAAATGAAGCCACAGCCAGCCATAGCTTTCACCGTACAGACTTGAGAGTGGTGTCCATCTTCTCATCGAAGTCTTGGAAAGCAGATTTAGCATAACTATTATTATTATTAACTATTCCAATATGTGATAGAGTAGCTTCATTGTGGAAAAGGCTCCACAACTGATAAAAATCTATAAATTCCCACAAGACTGTAGTGGCTCAGACAGGTTCTAAAGCTGTGCAGAATCACTGGTATATAAATGAAGTCGCAGGTTGGCGAAAATCTTTTATTTAATGAGTGTGTTAAACAGGTCAAACCAGCATGTTGTCACAGACTGCAGATGAAAAGCTTGTAATGTATTCAGCAGATTAAAATGTGGTTGGTGATTTAGCAGATTGTTTTCCTATTGAAGTTAAAATGGTTCAACCATGTAAACCACTTTGTAACTTTGTTTTGAAAAGTGCTGTGTAAATGAGGTTTATTATGATTATTATTATTATATGATATTAAGAGTAATAGTTGATGTGGTTGCTACTTGCAGTTGTGTTGCGTCATACATACCGGCACAACCTCAAGGCTGTTGGTGTGTTGTGCTTCACAAAGTCTAGTCATTCATAACATATTTAGAGGCTCGCTGGCACCGGGCTAAGACCTTGAACTGGCCTGATGTTTTGTCTCTGGCTGTGGTAAAAACAAGGCTCAGAAATGTAAGTAAGTAATTCAGATGTTGTTTACAGGGATGAAGGTGAACAGTTTGTCAGCAGCCCTTTGACATCAGCACAGTATGACAGTACGCCTCTGCTAACATGCCGCCGAGATAAAGTCCTCTGCATTGGTTGGTTACTTGGTAAATCAGGTGATCATGGAGGTGATTCCGATCTACAGCAACACAGTTTTGAGAGACATAAAAGAGAAAGTTCTGGTGGGATTCGATCCCAAACCAGATGGGCTACATTCAGTTCCAGAGGCAGAGGAGAAACTGTTTATGTAGGTTATGAGGAAAACGGGAATGTCCCGGCAGTGGATGCTCTGCTTTGTTCTGTCTGACTGGCTCTCCTGCAGACATCAGTGACTCCCAGCTGGACGCAGCGAGAGTCCCCAGATGCTTGGAGAGACATAACTGACCTGAGGGCCTTTCTGCTCTCTCTCTCTCTCTCTGCTGTACTGCGATGTGTGGTTTGATCCTCATCATCTACCAGTCACCCTGCAAAAGGAGAGCCCTCTGACCGGCAGGGAAACTGCTATGAACTCAGCATAACAACTTAATGCTGCTTTGTTTTCTTTTCCGTTTGCTACTGAAGGATGTTTGCACTGTTTACCAACATAAAAGCGCCATTTTTGTTCATTAAATCCTCTAGAATGTGGTCATAAATCATCCCATCTTGTCCTTCAGATGAGTTTAATCATGTTTAAGGTGGTAATTTTCTGAACATGGTCGTTTTAATGTCGGGCCATTAAAGTGAATTGGGTCTGTTCTTTTTGGGCTATTACAGTTTTTGTTCAGCTGTCTCCCAAAATGGTCCAATTTAATCTTGGGCGGTCTGGACAGCTCCTGCTCCAAGTAATAAACTGAACAATGGGTCAGTTTAGTGAAATAATGTGGAAGTCCCTGAAATCTTGTGTCCAGTAGACTGAATAAAGAAATAGAGAATTTAACCTTTCATATCTCAAATTAACCTCTCTCTCTCTCTCTCTCTCTCTCTCTCTCTCTCTCTCTCTCTCTCTCTCCCTCCTCAGCCTCGGATGGATCAGTATTTCAATCAGATGGAAAAAATCGTCAAGGAGAGGAAGACGTCATCACGAATACGGTTTATGTTACAGGACATTATAGACCTGAGATTGGTGAGTGTGTGTGCTTGTGATATTTGTTTTATCTGCACAGTTGTAGAGAGTCCAAAGCCCCATGTTCAGAGTAGCTCTGGTTCACGATGAGTTTTCCCACAGAGGTTTTATTTCATTGATCTTTCTGACCTTCTGGATAATGATGTGGATATTCTGGTCATATTCTGCTAAATGGATCTACTGCTGCTCTTGTTATTGAATTTGAACACCTTTTCAGAAAGACAGATGGGGAGAAAAACCTGTGGGAAAATACACTGTAGAACAGAGCCAAGCCTGGACCTGATGACTGAGGTGTTGATCACCTGTTACTGCTGATCACACATGATAAAGGTTTTTAATCAAGGCACCATAGACTCATTCAATAACGTGGTAGCTACAGCTAAATGAAATTAAGACATGTTTGACAGCAGATAGCTCTGAAAAGAATTAAAAGAATACAACTTTACTTTACACTACAATATTTGTATATATACATTGCAAATGGATATACTGTATGAACCATCAGTATGTTTATTAATAGATTAAAATGGTGAATGAGCACAGTAGAAACAAAACACTGACAGGAGTGTGTGTCTTCTGACACTGGTTAGGTTTCTCAGTATTAAAATCAACAATTCAGTGCACCTGAAACAGTTCAAGCTGCCATTAATTTGACCACATATGACTGTGTTGATCACCATTTTGAAACGGTACAATGTAAAAGAAAAATGTAAAATGTGACCATATATTATACACACAGTTCTGTTTTAACACTACTAAGTGCTGTTTTGCCAGTGGCTGTAAAAAAGGAATCATCAGACATAGTTTAAATGAATCCATATAATGATGAGAGATTAGGACTAGACAATATGACCTAATTATGAATAAAACTGCCACCATTATGCATATATGATAAATACAGATAATCCCATACAGCTATGGACTGTCAGTAGTGCTACACAGCTGTCTGTGCTTCTCGACATCAGCCTCAGCTAGTGAGCTAGCTTTTGCTAACAGGCTGTAGTTTGGGGGAAAAAAACAAAAATTGGCTTCACTGATCAGTCCTCTGCCATGGCTTTACCTCTTGAGAGTCTAATCAATCAACAAACACAGCGAGCCCAGATCAGTGTGTAGAGTCATTTTACACTCCTCCCCTCTGTTAGACAGCCAGAACCAGCTAGCCATCCTGCATCATGGCGGTCCCTTAAACTGAGGCTGTGCATTTAGTGCAACTGTTCACGTCACAGTTTACACTGTTTAGACGGCTAATGCAGCCAGCTACAGTGTCATCTATGGTACTTTTTGACTGGAAATAACCTTTTTAGTTGATGTTGTGAGAAGTCACTTTCCATTTTGTATACATATCAATTGTGCAAAAACAAAAATTTGAATTAATTTGATTTATTGCCCAGCCAGCCAGATACACTAAAATGGTCTGCCTTACCTTTTGGCCAATTTCAACCATGTGTATTCTGTCACTAACAGAATTTGACAACTCTCGCACCTACATGTCAATGCATACACAGTCATCTACATTACACACACACAGACACATGCGTACATGTGTCTACATCCACACAGTCTGTTTTATCTGTTCTGTTGTTTTTATCTGTTATCTGTTGTAGCAGTTTGTTTGTGTTAGCTGCTTTAGGCTCAATTTAAAAGCCTAACCAGGGACGGGGCTGAATTTTAGCTTCAGCTAGACTTCCTTTATTCATTACATCCTGGTTAAATAAACTAACAAATAAACAGTTGGGGGATCATGAACGTTTCCTGTGCTCACAACACTGTCAGAAACAAACATGAGGACTTGGAGGAAGAGAAGCAAACAAGGGGCAAATGACTTAACATGGCAGGTGTCCTGTCAGGCTTTTCCAATAGAGAGACTAGATCTGCATTGATTAAACTGTGATAACTCTTACCTAACACAAGCTGTTTGAATCAATGTCAGTGTCTCCTGCAAGACGCTGGAAACACAGATTCAAGCCCTGCTGTGCTGCGCTCCTGCCACATTTAAAATTAAAATGAGCAAGACTACTTAGGCTGTGCAAGAATCCACTTTGTTTAAAAACAAAGCATCCATATTCAGCATCGTGGAACAGCACCAATATTAGTAGCGAATGAAAGTGACAACCTTTTTAACACATCTGTCTGTCAGTTACGGTCATTGGTTCATTCACCAGTCTTTGAATTTAGGATATTCCTATGTGCTTGACAGCTTCTTACATCAGAACTGATGGATCTGCTACGATCAAACTACCCATACTCTGAAAATATTTAAGAAAATGATCTGAGCTGTCATTTCAAATGGCTCAGACCAAGAAAAAGAAATCAGTGAATCTGATGCTGCAGCATGATTCAGCTCTGAGTTCATTGTGGTTCACGTTATTCTTTCAGCACAACTGGGTGTCCAGGAGAGCCGACCAGGGCCCGAAAACCATCGAGCAGATCCACAAGGAGGCGAAGATTGAAGAGCAGGAGGAGCAGAGAAAAGTGCACCAGCAGCTGCTCTCCAAGGACAGCAAGAGACGGCCAGGTCAGGCCCGCAGTCTAAATCCTCTTTAAGGCTTAGAGTCACATCGGCGCAGCTACAGTGACTCAGGAAGCCTGCAAGCATACAGACAGACTTCCTGTCCCTATAGCCTGCAGAGACGCTATTGTGCCCGACAGCAGACAGGAAGCCCCCAACCCCCCCCCCNGTTTGACTTCAGTGAATGAAAATGCCATTTGATCTCCACTGAACTCAACTCATCTTAAAACTGTTTGGCCTGCCTGTGTGTCTTTGGCCTCGTAGATCCAAGAGATCAGAGAGATCAGAGAGACCAGCGCATGCAGAGAGAGGAGACCTGGAACACTGTGCCCATGACAAAGAACAGCAGGACCATCGACCCCACCAAGATCCCAAAGATCTCCAAGGTGAGACGTGCTGTGTCTTTACGACCACAGTTTTCCCTCTGGACTACGGGGGCCTTCACACCTGTTGTTCGGTTCAGCCGGTCCAGACCAAGGACAAAAAAGGATATAGTGCAGCCTTTTAGTTCTGGTCTGGTTTGTGTTGACACTGACTTTTACAAAAGTGCGAAAATACATGGAATAGGACACAACATTTCTTTTAACTCCTTTTCCACTTTGATATATNTCTGTATATCTTACACAGATCGCTTCCTGGACAGTTTAAAATCAGCAGATAGATAGATTTAATATTAGTTAAGTGTTTGAATTCATGCTTAAATCATATATCTACCATCCTAAAATCCTGTGGTTGGTCGGTTTTGCTTTGACATCACAAACAAACCCGAGACCCCCCTTTTTCACACAGTCTCGGTTGTTTAGTCCTCAGCAGAGTTAGGCCAGTTTAACCAAACAGGTTGGTTGTGAAAGCCTCCTGAGAGCCCATCAATTAAATGCTTCACATGAGTTTAGTTAAATAAGGTATCAGATTCACAGAACATGAGTTCAGTGTTGTGGTAGAAACTGATCAAGGATCCATACTTGACCGGAGACACAAAGGCTTTGTGTGCAGCATGAGTCTGTGATGAATCTGTGGGCTGTTTTGTACACTGAGTCTTGGTTGAATATCGTCTGCATTGCAATTTAGTTAAATTGGTGAGGTTGTTCTTCATGTTGTGACACGTTTGCCTCTCGTTCATCGAGTGTTTTTCCACGTCAGTCGCGAGCTCCTTCGCCAGTGGCTGCTGTCCTTTCGGTAGAAAGTTTCTGTTTACACAGCAGCAAGAGGAATCCTGCGGCTCATCATGTGTTCACATAAACTGTCCCTGCCCTCATCTGATCTACATTATTGTGCTTTATGTTCAGTAGTACACAGTCCCCCTGCTGGACACATCAGGAACTGTTTTGTTAAAAAAAGAATGGGTTTTTTTTGGTTTGTTTGAGTTCCCCCTGCTGGAGGAATTCTGCCATCTTCTCAGTATTAGTCGTATCAGGAGAACACTCATTTTACTAAACCTTTCAGACTATTCATGTAATATACTACATGTTATACACTGTATTTGTGTGTTACTTGCCCTTGATTAATATCTTGAATCAAAGGTTTTAACCAATGCCTTCTTGACACCCTGAATACAAATAAACTGCTGTAAAGGATAGATGGATGGACTGCAGAAGAAGAATTAATAGGAAGTAATATGCATCGTGTACTTGTAGGGTTAAGTCTGAGTCATTTATCTTGTTTTTTGTCCTCATTTGCCTGTTGCTGTCAGTTTTCCACGCGTGCTTGCAACTTGTTCTTAAATTATTCTCTCTTTCTGCAGCCTCAAATGGACGAGAAGATCCAGTTGGGCCCCCGGGCTCAAGTCACGTGGGTGAAGGGCAGCAGTGGAGGAGCCAAGGCCAGTGACTCAGGTAAGGAGACACGTATCAACTGACCCAGGACCACAGTGGGTTGAAGTATTGCATGAGCAGGAGTTGGCGATATTGCACAGACCTGAAAAAGACACAAGCACATTTCATCTTGTGTCTCAGAGGCCCATTCATTGCAGCCAAACACCAAAAGTGACTTGGAGGTGAAACACTATTCTTCCAAATGTTCTGTGTCTTCGCTCTCTGGCTCAGATTTGTTGACACATCAAGATTTGACTTGTCACAATTATAAACTTTGAAATAATCACAGTAGTTCCAACTAGAAATGATGGCAAGAGATGAAATTACCACTACATCATCTGTGCTTTGTGACCAGCCCAGAGTTGGGCTAGGTGTGATGGTCAGATTGTAGCTGCAACTGGTCTAAATGTCACACAGTGAAGGTGTCAGTATATCTGAAAACAAAGTATGAGGCGTCGTCCAACCACGTCTGAAGACAATGATGCTGATAGCCGTTCCAAACAGCCGCTCTCGAAGGCGGAGGAAGAAAAACCTGCCAAAAAAAGGGGCAAGACTCAATAATTGTTCACACAGGGATAACAGAGCATCTTTCCTCGAAGGCGTTCATAGTGTTGCTTACTTTCTGACCCCCACACACCTGAACAATCGCTGTGTGAAGTGGACGTGAATGTTGCATTCTTCCACTCTTGACATATTAGTTTGTTACTAACTGCATATACAGTGACTCTTGCGAATTATTTAACCATATCTCTAATAATCCGCGATCATGTCCCTTGATTTTCTGGTCATTTCTGTCATTCATGTCTCTTATAACTTTTCTCTCCATAACAGAACTATCTCGGACAGCTGGCATCAACCGTTACTCTGCGCTGCAGTCTACGCCTTCACCTCAACCCTCCACCACTCCTCCACAGAACCCAGACTTTGACTCCAGGAGAACTCTGGGAAGGTAAAAGATGACACCGGGATCGTATTTAGAGCTCCTGTTGAATCGTTGTCTCTGCCCTCTTGAGGACGGTGTCTTTGTGCTTCTGGTAGTTAATCTCTCAGATCCAGTAACATCCTGATTTGTTTGTTTGTTTAGTCGTAGCGGCACAGGGAGGGAACGCAGCGAGAAGCCACTGATCTCTGCGCCTCCATCGTCACGGCACGGACCGTTCATCAGGGGAGGCAGTTCGAAGGAGCTGCTGGAGAGTCAAACCCCAGAGGATCCGCGAAGAGACCGGGAGCGAGAGGGAGCCGAGCCCCGGAGACCGAGTGTCACCGAGGACAAAACAGAGCCAGAGCGCAGCAGAGTCAGGGAGCCTGGTGAGACACACAGCACTGCACAACACTGGACATGCATGAAAATAATATTTAGATATAAACTGTCTCTACTGGCCCACACTGATATTTGTTTTCTATTGTTTTAGGCCATGAACAAGGTTTAATTTTCACCCCAAATAGAGATATCAATACATTGTTTTCAAATTAGCTTTGGCTGTAAATGCTGTAATGTGTGTGTTGTATTTTTTTTTTTAAGTCCAGTAAGTAAATATTCTATTCTTGAACAGAAGAAATTGGTTATGTGGAGATTTAATCAGAGACGACCAGGCGTGGATCTTAATTTTGCTCCTCTTACCTCAGACAGACACTGTTGTCACTGTTGTTTTCATGTCGACAGTGAAACCTGAGCCAGCGGTCCAGACCCCGGACAGACCTGCTCTGTCTGAGGAGGAGATCGAGAGGAAGTCTAAGTCCATCATCGACGAGTTCCTGCACATAAATGACTACAAGGTACTGAGATTCTTAATGAAATCAACAGTAGATGCCTGTTTGGGTGCAAACGTTTTAATGCAACAACAAACAGGTGCTGACAAGGATGTTGATGATAAATTAATGATTGTTTATCTTCCTACGGATTAACTTTATGATTCAAATAATTTAATTGTCTCTTGTATTTATGATTTAAATGCATGCAGTGTTAAAGTTTCCCCTCTTCACTCAGTCTTGATCATATTTCTCTGTTCTCTGCAGGAGGCTGTCCAGTGTGTGGACGAGCTGGACTTGGGCTCTCAGCTGCACATCTTTGTTCGTGTCGGGGTGGAGTCGACTCTGGAGCGCAGTCAGATAACACGGGACCACATGGGCCAGCTCCTCTTCCAGCTGGTGCAGCAGGGAATCCTGCCCAAACCCCAGTTCTACAAAGGGTCAGTTCACCTGCTCAGTGCACTCTAATCATCAAGCTGTTTCTGTGGACAAGGAGCTAATTGTTAACTTTTTGGAAAGTCAGTCTTTTTTTAATGCTTTCCTGCTTTTTGTTAACGTGACTGCTGTGTTTCCATGAAGGGGGAATATTGATTGAAACACATTTGCTTGCTCTAAAATCTCCCTTTTTAATGATTTTGTGGTGACTAGAATGAAACTGTTAATAGTTTTTATTTGGTAGAGACTTGTTTATTTATTATTTAGACACATTCAAATAAATACATATAGTCAAAACATTTAAACACTTAAATGTTTATCACTTAATGTTAAAATTTAAATCGATTGACAAGTAAAACAGAACAACAATAACAATCTCAGTTCATCTAAACATCCATATTGCAAAAAAATCAAATTTTTCAGGCCAGATCTAATCAGATCAGATCTCATTCTTGAGATATGAAGCACAGCAAGCTGTTCCAGTGAGATTTGACTCTATATATTACTGGGGGTTTTTTTCATCACATTGGTCTTTGGTTGGGGTAGCGTAATGTGACCCCTCCTCACCTGCTTTGTTTGATAACTTACTTCCAGTATTTCCAGAAAATAATATTTTCAAATACCAACAATATGGTTGTAAATATAAAATGTAAATATGGTTAATTAACTACAACTTAACTTATCCTCAACTTTCAGCCATGTGATGATTAAAAATGTATTTGGGTGTAAAACAATGTTTTGTTGGTGCTTAAATATAGTAATACATTATGTGTGAGTCTAGTTGTCACCTTCTGGATCACAGGAACAATAATATAATCGTTTAAAGTTGTCTCCTGACCACCTCTGTGTCTTCTTGTTTCCTCAGGTTTGCCGAGACGTTGGAGCAAGCGGATGACATGGCCATCGACATTCCCCACATCTGGCTGTACCTGGCCGAGCTGCTCAGCCCTGTGCTGAGGGAAGGGGGCTTCTCTATGAGAGAGCTCTTTAGGTACTGAGAGACCTGAGTCGTCCACCTGATACTCAAGGAGGCCACATACTAAAAATTAAGTCAAATTTGTTGCGTTTGCTGAGGAAAAACGGCCACATTGGGACCAATTGTGTTGCACTGGCATGGCGTCGGCTTTGCTTACCACCAAAATACGCCATTTTGATCAATATTTTCCTTAATAAACAAAATTAAATGGATGTTTCTAGTTTCTCCTTCCTGCACTCATTTCCAAGATTAATTTCAGGCCATACTCTGAGAAATTTAACTACACAGGAAATTGTCTTTAGTGTCTCATAGTGAAGCTGATCTAACCAGATCTCAAGTTGCAAACACGTTATTTGAGTTATTTGACTTCTCCATTTTTCTGTATGAAGGGAAACAGTGTGGGCGGACATACATTTATTTTCTGTCATCTCCGTTTGTTCACAGTGAATTAAGCAAACCTTTGCTTCCTGTGGGAAGAGCTGGGATCTTAATTTCTGAAATACTGCACATACTATGCAAACAAATGGTAAGCAACACTTTAATGTTCAATTGTTGTTTGAATTTCTTCTGCATACGTTTATATTACCTGCTCCTATTATTATTATCATTATTATTATTATTTCCGTAGAGTATTATCAATAGCTCCATTGTAGTTAGGGGTGTGCACAGTTAATAGATGATCAATTATTTGTCCTTCACTTTAATGTTTATCAAGGTTAACGATCGATTATATTGTGGTCAAATAATGTGCAGCCTTGTAGAGAAATACTGTTCTGTAGCCCAGAGAAAGGACAAAAGAATACACTTTTATTGTTGGTTAATGATTATTCACTTACTACAATTATTAATCGAGAAAGTTATTTTGCCCTTTCGATTTGTACTAATTTTGGAACAGTGAAATCTTTTTCCAGACAGAAGAAATTAGATATTTCAGATAAGAGAGGTGTGACGTTGTCTTGTCTCCACAGAGCCATAGGACCCTGGGTTCTCTGTGGAGGGAATCTGGCCTCAACTGGACCGACTTCCTGCCAGAGGGAGAGGACGTCCAGGCTTTCATCTCACAACAGGTTGGTAACAAAGGCCTCCACACGAATCAAGAAATATCAATGTACCCTTCCTCTATCGTTCTTCCTCCTCTTTCTTTCTCCCATTTCATCATTCGTTGCTTCCTCATCATGTCGACGTCCTCTCGTGTCGATACAAACAGAAACTCCAGTTCGTTCTGTCAGATGGCTCCGGCCCCGAGGCGGCTCTGTCTAAAAGGATCCTGTCTCCCGAGGAGCTGAGCCAGCAGCTGGAGAGACTCCTCCTGGAGGACATGGCCAGCGACGAGCAGATCTTTGACTGGGTAGAGGTATGAGAGGTGACACATGTATGCACACGTTTCTCAGAGGAAAAACCAACAGCCAAACTCTAACACCAAACTCTGCTAGCCAGAGCGGCAGTCTGTTATTCATGACATTGTCATAGGCAGCCTGCAACGAGCAGAAATATTATCATCATAATGTGAAGGAACAGGTAGGTTACTGAGTTAGAGTCTAGGTTTGACACAAATGACAGAAAGTGCTTGCTGCAGCCACATCCAAACCTAGCATACAGAGCAAATAGAGCAGGTTGCTGCTAAACAATAAGAGGAAGTGGTTAGAAATATAAGATTAATATAGAAAGTTTGATATAATAAACA
>NTHP01000100.1:995999-1013582 GCA_003416845.1 Oplegnathus fasciatus
TGTGTGTGTGTGTGTGTGTGTGTGTGTGTGTGTGTGTGTGTGTGTGGTTGATGAATGCTTAGCTGAAAGAACATCCAGAGCGTGGGGTATATGTGCGGGACCTCTCCATGCACACCGTGCACAGTGTGGGGGAGTGCGAGAGAATCATAGAGCAAGGCTGGAGGAACCGGGCAGTGGGCTACACACTGATGAACAAGGACTCCTCCCGCTCACACTCTATCTTCACCATCCATTTAGAGATCTGCAGCACAGGTGAACACACACATACAATTAAACAATACCTGTGACACGTAGAAACATATTTATAATATGTTTAATGTGTGAAAAAGGCATTTTTATCTGTGTATGTGATCTTATCACACCTCATAACATCACCCGCAACATTTAAGGACAATTCCACCCCAATATCATCAAGCAGTTTATGCTTATTGTGTTCAAGAGTTATTTTTTGTTGTAGTGTGCTATTTTTGTGGACCCACTTTCCTCTGAACGTGCATTTCTGAATGCCTTCTTCAGAAAGATCATAAATACTTATAAAAATTAGCCAGGTAGCCAACAACAAAAACAAAAAAACACAACATGCCTCATGGCTGTATTGCATCCTGCTTTATTAGCCACTTTGGGTAAAGAAATTGCCATCTCTGTCTCTACTAGGATGGATTTTTCCTTGTGTGATTTTAAATGTTGGTGCAAAAAGGCTAGTCAGTAATACGCAGAATAAGAAAAAAAACACAGCTAAACAATATAATAGTCAAGTCAGGTCTTTTTATTTATAGAGCACATTCAAAAACAACAAAGGTTGATTAAAGTGCTTTACAGAGAGATGACAATTCTGACCAGATAATAACACAAAAATAATTTGAAATAAAAAAATAAAAGCGTGAAATGGCTATAAGTATAAAAAGCACAACAGGCATATTGCACAGAGAACTAATGAATGATAAAAAGAGAGTGTGACCAGCTATGTTTGCATTGACAATATCAAAAAGCTAAAGAAGAGATGATAATAGACCCAGAAATGCAAGGTACATTGCCAACAGCTATTTTATTCAACAGTTTTAGTATTACAGTATGCAGATACAAGCTTAAAAGTTGTATTTTCTCTACATTCCCTTTGTCACACCCCGCATCCTCAGATGCAGCTGGCCAGGACCATCTACGAGCAGGTAAACTCAACCTGGTTGACCTGGCAGGAAGTGAGCGCCAGTCTAAAACCGGAGCTACCGGTGAGCGGCTCCGCGAGGCCACCAAGATCAACCTCTCCCTCTCGGCCCTGGGGAACGTCATCTCTGCCCTGGTGGACGGACGCTCCAGATACATCCCCTACCGGGACTCCAAGCTGACCAGACTGCTGCAGGACTCTCTGGGAGGAAACACGCGCACCTTGATGATCGCCTGTCTCTCCCCCGCAGACAACAACTATGAGGAAAGCCTGAGCACGCTGCGCTATGCCAACCGGGCCAAGAGCATCCAAAACAGGCCTCGAATCAATGAGGACCCAAAGGATGCTCTTCTCCGAGAGTATCAGGAGGAGATCAAGAAGTTGCGGGCCCTCATCTCAGGCCAGCTGGGCACTGCTAACCTTGCATGTAAGTGATATATTTTGTGACTAGCCCTTCGATATAAGGGAAATTTTTTTATTTGAATATTTCCAGGGGATTTAAATGCAGATATCGAGAGATTGTTGTTTCATTTGCATTTGCTTCTGTGTTGAATAATTTTTATTATGTGTCTTGCTAAAAAGCAACAACTCCTGCTTTTTGTTTATCATGCAGCTCTGCTGGCTGGTCAGTTGTCTGAGGCATCGCCTGCTGTTCCTTCAAGGCCACAGTCCAGCACTACAGAAGCAGAGAAGGAGAAGATTAAAGAGGCAGCTAAAGGCTGTTCACACAGCAATATATCACTTCACATCCCTACATGCATTATATAAGAACCAGCTGATTTATGGGTCTGCATTCTGCTCTCTCCACAGGAGTACGAAGAGCGGCTGGCCAAGTTGCAGGCCGAGTACGATGCAGAGCAGGAATCCAAGGCAAAGCTGCAGGAGGACATTGCTGCCCTGCGTTCCTCCTATGAATCCAAGCTGTCTAATCTGGAGAAGGTCCGAGCCAGCAGGGGGAGCTCTGTCCCAAGGAATGATAACAGAAAATCATCAGCCTACAACAAAGAACAATGTAAGTAGTTTATAAATTGATTTTGGTGCTCATCATTCCATCTAAAAGCACTAGTGAATCGACACTCCTGACAAAGTCTGAGTAAAAACTGAACATTATGATTGCACTGCATCCCCCTTGCACTGACACTGCTTTGGATTGTCTTGCTTCCTAGCATCAGTGAGCTCTAGCTGTATGACACAGGTCGCAGAGGAAGAGCTCTGTCACAACACTGATCCCACGTGCCACAGTACAGCTGGAGACACTTTCCTGACTGAGGTACTGTTCACCTAGCACCTTCCACCATTACCACTAATCATTCAAAAAATGAGGTGTCCACCACTTCACAAAACAACTGCTTGTAATGATCACTGGCATGAAAATACAACTATTGATTATTAGAAACTTATTGGGTATTATTTCCTCATGTTGGTGAGCCAGCCTGCTGTACCTTGTGCAGCAGTTGGTGTCCAAAAAGGTCCAGACGAAGACGGAACCATAGACTCACCTGAGGTCACCACTGCAGGGCCTCTGGACCAGCAACACGTCTTGGAAAGGTTTCAGGGCACACATTTTACATACATAACCAACCATCAGCACATTGTGCAAAGGATGTGGAGCATGTCGTCCTAATGGTCTGACACGTTCTTGTAAGCACACCGATTGAAGAACAACACATGATAGATATTTAGGCTTACTGCTAGACTGATATATCGGCCAATATTAGGTTACTGCAGATATATTGGTATTGGTGTCTATGTTGGCCAATAAGTAACTTGCAGTAATTGCAGTATGCTGAACAGGTTTGAGGTCATTTAGAAAGTGTCACCATTAATTTGTTTAAAAGGTCCCGCTCAGTTTAAAAAAACAAAAAATGAAGGGACCTGTATCATGATTGTTTGTTTATGTTATGTGTTTTCGTTGTCAGATTTTTTAAACTAACAAATACTGATAGAAGTTTTGGCCTCAAAAACCCAGCATCAGTCGGCACACCATGCCTTGCCCCATAGAATCAATAATCTGATTACAATTTGGAGCATGTTGCTGCATTAACATGCATATTAATGGAAAACAATTTCGTGTATAATATTTTTATATATTTAGTTTTTAAGATATCAATCAATTAGTACTGCCCATAGGTTACGAGAATGCAAGTATGCTAACAAAGAAATATTTACCTATTAATGCATTATTTATACCGAGCTAATTCTTATTCATCCATCTCTCCCCAGACTACAGCAGCTGGAACAGGAGGTGGTGGGAGGAGAGCAGGCCAGGAACAAAGAGTTACAGCAGAGGCACCGGCAGAGGAAGAACCTCGCAGACGAGAGAAAAGTCCATCTTATCCGCGCTCTGTCAGAGAACAGAGAGGAGAGTGAAAATGTGCTGCTGAACGTCTACAACTCCATCCAGGAAGAGGTCCATGCCAAAAGCCAAATGCTGGTCAAGGTCCAGGGCAAGGTGGGTCATATTGGCTGTAGGACAAATGTAACCGGTTTTATGGGTCTGGAGCAATGTTCAAAAATTGATCTGGCCAGTGACAAGAAAGGAATGTATGTTTTAACTTTTAACCCAGAGTCTCCTCGTAGATTTACTGATTTGGGAGGTAAAACTGTTATTTTGTTGCACATCAAAGCTTCAGTATGATGCATATTCACCAACTGAGTTCAGGGTGAGCAGCACAAAACATTTGTGTTTACATAGCAACAAAAATCTCACAAGGTTAGCACTAAATGATGCTGGATGACGTGAAATCAAAATTGCATTCTCTAAGCTTTCAGGGCTGAATTGTATGCTCTGCCATTCAAACGTAAAACCACATGAACCTGTTCAACAGCTGAAAGCAGCAAAACTGGAGATCCGTGACCTGCAGGCAGAGTTCGAGGTGGAGAGAAATGACTACCTGGCAACAATCCGGCGGCTGGAGAGGGAGGGCCAGCTACTGCATAGCCTGCTGGAGCGTATGGTGCCCCTGGTGCGCCGTGACTGCAACTACAGCAACCTGGACCGGTTGAAGAAAGAAGCTGTCTGGGACGAGGACAGCACCAGCTGGAGGCTGCCAGAAGTGATGGTGCAGAAAACAACGCTGCCTTCAGGTGCAATGTGTGAAGAGGGCATATAGAAAACAGACTTTCAGTAAAAGCTTATCAGTTTTTAGTAATGATGCAGCTTGTGAGACTATAAAGCCTATATGTGTTTTGCAGATTAGATATTATCTCGCTTTCGTTCTCTCTCATAGCGGTGGCTCCAAAACCCTCGGCTCACAGAGGTTCAGCTGCCGAAACTGGAGAGCCATTCACGGTGTGTTTATGTTCCATGCAACATTTTTTACTCACACACACTGAAGCACTGTCACGGAGCCTTACCTCTGTGTGTTTTTAGCAGGTGGAGGAGGACAGGTACAAGGAAATGCTGGACCGCAGTGACAGTGAGAACATCGCCAGCAGCTACTTCAAGCCAAAGAGAGCAAGCCAACTGCTAGGACGTGAGGCTACCAAGGGAAACGGTAAGACCAGGACCTGCAGGCTTCTCCACTGACCACAGACTCAACAATCCAGGACGATAGACACCACAAATTACAAGTAAACAGTTTAGTTGGCTAATTAGCTCTATTGCAGAATGACGTCACTTCACTCCAGTGATGGTTGTTATTAAATTTCTTTAGCTCAGCATACATATTTGCATTTTATCCAAAAGATGCTATTTCAATTCTCAAAATAAAAATGCTAAAGGATACAACTGAGACGACTTCCTGCAGCAGTCACAACACAAACCACTTTACGTTTTGGCGTTTTCCCTCTTCCGCTGGTTTTACCCACCTGATGGAGCTCTTCTCCTACAGCTGTCCACTCCCCTCCCCTGGTTAACGGGACGGCCCACCTCACTGTGAGTGGCTCCACTATGAACCTGCCTGTCAGCTCAGACTCCGTCCTGCCACGCCCCTTCCGCCTGGAGTCGCTGGGTGTCCCACTGTCCAATGGTAAGGTGAAGCGCAAAAAAAGCAAATCTCACATCCATAATGAGGGGATTTGAAAGGACTGTGCATTCTCATGTCCAGCATACTTAAACATATGTCATTGTCATCTGTTTTTACTTAAACCATTTTATACACTGTGATTGATCACATACATTATATAGTAAACTATTAATATGGATTTTATGATAAGCACTGCTAACCAGAAATGTATACATTAGGCACTTTTTGTGGACATTACGAGTCCAGTTGTGTCATGTGTTTTTAATCACATTTTGAATGTTTTGAACAAAAAGCTACCTACAGTATGACGCTACTCTTGAATTTTTGCGCTGTACCTAAAAACTTTGTGCACTGTGAGCTTCTATAATATTTAACTTACAATGTATGTCACTGTTACTGACTGTAAACCTCAATTTTAACCTTTTTCTTGTCTGACATTTCAAATTCTACACTTGCTGCTGAATAGATGAAATAAAATAAATGAATTTATCTACATTATGGCTAATTTCTTTTACTTTACAAAAAAACATTCACACTTGGCTTGTTCAGAGTGTTATGGACAGTAATAAGAAATAAGAGTCTGATAAGTCAGCCAGACCAGTCAGACTAGTTTGTAGTGTAACTCCACTGTCACAAATGGGTCAGGGGGGCTGTTGTCAAGGCAGCAGTGTTGACAGGTAGTAGACAGTTATCTCATGTTACATATGACCTCTGGGATCAGCGTTGTGGATTTTGGTGTGACGTTACTTAAGCCTAATAAAGATGAGAGAACCCTTAGTTTATGCTTGAGCCAAACACAAATCTGTCATCATGAAAATTGATCTTGATGCTAATATCAAAAGGAGAGATTTATTTTAAAGTAAATATATTAAAATAATCCTATGATGAAGTCCATATCTCTTGTGTGGGAGTTACAGAAGATGCTCAAAATGCAGTCTATGGTTGTTTTTATTTGCAGCACAGCAACACCTCGAACGCCGCAGTTGCATTTGCAACTTCACTGATGAACTCAATCCTTTCTGCAGCTCACTTTTCTGTCTGAGTATCATATTTCTAACTTTGTCTATGGCCTGATTTCTTCATCCATTGTTTAATATTACTTGACCGGCAGAGAGCCGTGTCAGTTTCAAATTTGACACCGTTTATTTGCCTGTGCGCAGACACACTAGACGCAGATACTGGCCCATTAGGCGAGCCCCTTGCCTTGCTGAGAGATAACACTACGGAAGGCAACTGTAATCGTCGCTTGCAATAATCAACCACACGCTATTGCTTCAAGACTGTTGCATAACCAATACCCAGCCATTCAAATAAGACCGTGGGAGGAATTAGAAGTCTTGCATGCGAGGGATATCAAGAAAACAGAGAAAGGAAAACACAGGTCTGCCAAGTTCACACGGAGGTGGGGCTCAAGATAATCTGATAATGGAAGAACAGCTGAGCAGGCTTTCTCATCGCTCGAGTGGCGTGTAAGATGAGTAGTATGACTGATCAGTCTATTCTATAAGTGGAGTGTTGGACGAAGCAGACATAAAGCCACCGTGCAGGTTTACAGGGAAGACGCCTTGACTGAATTAAAGGGCCTTTGCTTCTTTGTGCCACATTAACTCTGTGGGATGTTATTCAACAGCTCAGTCTGAAAAGGCAAATCATTAAGAGCTCAAGTTAATCACATTTCACATCACAAGTCAAACAGTCAACATGGTGACAGATTCAGAAACTAAGCTGCATAATTCAAAATGTTGGCTCTATTTGTTAGTTGCACAGAAACTGATGGACTGATGTAAGGTGTAATATTTCTAGTATTTAAACTCGTAAGGGTAAAAATAACAATACACAATATATAGGTGCAGACTTCTTTATTTTCACTGGTATTTATGGAAATGGTAAAAATAATCACATTATCATTGTTTTTCTCCAGTATTTAGACAATGAAGGCAGTTACGTGGACAGTTTGTCTCACATTTTGAAAACCACCTAAATCATACTGTATAAAATAGTAGAAACAAATCGGCGAGCTATTGATGTAACTAACTATATGCTGGTAGCTACTAAAGATTATAAAACACTGAAAAATCACCCCAAAACCACTTTCAAAATCTTGTTTTACAATAATTATGAGCTGCATAAACTTGATGTGCTTCTTTGAGGCTTTGCGCCAAGGAATGTACTCAACAATCCACTTACAGGCACATCTGTGAATTAAAAAAACGATCAGTAATGCAAAAATTCTGTTGATTCGAGTTGATGTTTCCTTTAAGTAGAAGTACGGTGGAGCAGCATGTTACATGCAGTATAATGAGGAAGGAACAAGATTAATGGAAAGCCACAGCATGGCTTGCTTCAGTTTGTTACCACCATTTTAAAATGTGATTTTTGTGCACACCAAGGCTTATTACTTAGGACAAATCATTTCTTGAACCCATAAACTTGTGTGTGCATACTAGTGTATGCAAAAATGTATTTTAAACATTCAGCAACCCAAGGCTGCGTCTCATTAGGAGACGTAGGGGTGAAGGCTATTACTTCAAGACTATACTGATGTTTAAACTGCTTACTTTTTTCCATATGCACTTTTAGGCTGATTTGGTGTCCTGTTAATTTAATCTTTATTTAATCAGGTTGCTCCTTATGAAGTCATATCTAACTGAAATTTGTTTTAGCAAACACAATAACAGATTCTGATTTAGATAGCATTACATTAACATACCATTTTAATCAAATATGTGGAGCCTCAGGGGTTTGAAATGTGTAAGGTGCATTTTCAGATACTCTTGAAACCTACAGAAGAACAATAGTTGGAAAAAGAATAGCCCTCAAGTAAGTAAGCGCAACCTACATTAAAAGTGCTGGTATTGCCCTTTAAATTCTTCCTCTTCTTCATCTTCCTCTGCTTTAGTTTGCCAAAGTACCAAGTGCCAAGTTCCAGCTTAATGCTCTAACTCTCTTTAAGCTGATGGTACTCTTGAACTCTTTCCGAGCACTGCATTTACGCAGGCAGACTTCTGCTGTTTATCTGTTTTAGTGTTTGAGCAGCCCGAGCTTTCTGAGTGCTTCTTTTCGATCGGTTCCCATCCCGGGCACCACCATCACAGTGTATCCGACTGAGTTTGATGGTTTGTGGGGCACAGGCGGAGCTGCAGTGGCGGTTTTCACTGGCTTGGCTGCTGTGATGTGTTGTGGTTCAGGACAGTTTCCACCATTTCTGTGGTTGTCCAGGGTTGCAGAGCGCTCCGGGCCAGCTGTCTTCAATCCATTGGATTGAGCGGGATGGGATCCAGGCACAGGCTGTTGGTCACGTCTGGAGTAGTGATGGAAACTGGCACTGCTCTGCAGAGGCCTGTTCTTGGGCTCTGTGGTCACTTGAGAATAACAAAACGAGGGGCTTCTTGATGGATTAACATTAGATGGACCTCTTGTAAATCTGTTAGGTGTTGGGTCCAAAGAGGAGTGAGATTTTGGAGGACAAAGTGGGGCTACTGTCTCATTTTCTGGCTGTTCGTCTTTCAGGAGGCCCAGCTTCTGCAAAGCTTCCAGTCTCACAACCTGGGGATCTGTTGCATGCTTGACACTGTATGAAGAGTCTGAGGTTATGGATGCTTCATTTTGTGTTTTCACAGATATGTTGGCAGGAATCTTTTTGGGTTTGGGGGCCACAACTGGAGGACTTGTTATAGACATAGAAGCCTCTGAGTGAGATCTGTCAAATCTTGACAAATTTCCGAGGTTTGGGCCTTCCATTGTAACAGGAAGGCGCTTGTCCAAGTCTATAGTATGATCAATTGTGGGACATAAAGGTGTCTTCTTTGTGGAGGCACTCCTCCGCAGGTGAACAAGTGCCTCATAGGACAAAGGACCTCTAGGTAAAGGACCTTCAGGTGTCCTAACTGAGTAGTCCCTGGGTTTGGTGGGAGGAGGTATCACAACATTAACCTCTAAAGGTACTTGGGGAGCAACAGGTTTCTGTTGTTGTCTGTGACCAGATTCTTTGCTTGAAGGAGTAAAGTGAGGCTTAGAGCTGAGGTTTCTGTCTGGAGGGACACCCGGCTTAGCACTGGGTACAGTACACGGAGAGCTGCTTGCCACAACAAAAGGTGTAGGAACCAGGTAGCTCTGCAAGTGTTTGGTGTCCACTTTTTCCTTTATGGGTTCCTTAGAAGCATGTTTCTGTGAACCTGCAAGACAAACAAGCACATGTTCGTCACTAGACATACAGTGCATCTCTCTTCAAAGTATTTCATTGACTCACGTTTAGCTAATTCTGCATCTGTGCCCAGAGATTAACTCACTGTTGAGCTTGCTTTTGCTCATGGAGGCTGACAGGTCAGCCAGTTTGGTAGCAAGGCTGCCAGGGCAGGGCAGTTGGTCGGGTTCGTCATTGGACAGTCCACTATCCTCCTCAGTATCCAAAGACTCAATAGTCTCCTCCAAAAACATGAGACAGGCCTTCTCTTCAGCAGACAGGTGTTCCAGACTATCATCACTCTGCAATACATAAACGTCCACAATGAGATATCCCAAAAGTGACATTAACTCTTGACAGCACAATTACAATCACTTTTTATCGATACAGAACTATGAATGGTTTTAATATTTCATGTTGTTTTGTATAATACGTTCTAGTTGAACAAATAAGATTCTCCGATTCAAGAGGGTGCGGTCAGTAACTCACAAAGCCAGAATTGGCGCTGACAACGCTGTCACAGCTGCCAGCGCTGCCAGCGCTGTCCATGCCAGTCATCGTCTCCAGTCCAATGCCACCTGGCCAGGTATCGCTTTTGGGCATCTTAGTGCCCTACTTATCCAAGGTTAGTGGCTCAGATTGTTGTGTTCCACTCTGTGAAAAGGCAATACAAGGTGAGTTAGAATTACAGTTAAAATTGTTCTTCTACAGGCTTGGCAGAGCAACATTATTCTGAAGAAAAAACCAGTGGACCATTTTCCACTGGTTTTTAGATGGTCTATCAAAGACAGACAGCCATTAATTTTTGTACAGTATGAAATCTATGGAGCCCCTGAAGAACAACATTGGGAATTTTCTTTTAACTACTTTTCTATTGCATTCCCTTGCAATATTTTTGCTCTAACCTTATGAGAGCTTTTGTGTTGCCTGTAGGCAGAAAACACACTGGTGTGATGTTCTGATGGCTTTTCTTTAGACATTTTCATAATTCAGAGAGATCCCAGCTTGCTGGAGAAATGGTACAATAAAGTACATTTGACACTTGGGTAGACCGGACTCACTCTACCGTTAAGTTGGTTCTTGTTCTTTAGAAAATACCAGATCCCTACAATGTCCCGACCACTAATGAACAGTACGGATTAAGAATACAGAGACTCACCCTCAATAATTGTAGTCTGTATACATTTTTACAACAAACATATGCTAGATACTCGTCATGCCAGATGTCTAGTGCAAAAACATGCCTAGCAAAAAAAGAGTGGATTCTCACCGGTTATGCACTGAAACTCTGCAGGGCTTGACATGTACTTATTGATCAACAAAGCACTGATCACAGAGTCTGACAAATTGTAGCATCAAAGCAGATCACTCACTGGATTATCTGTAAAAGCATCCTTCATAATTAAATTCCAGAGGTTTGAACCCATCTGATTCATTGCCATAAGACAAATGTTTAGCTGTGAAGGAATTTGGACTTTGGCTCCCCCTATAATTAATAAACTAAAGATAGTACAATGTGCACAGACACTGATTAACCATATATGGCTTGGAGTCAGGTAAGCTGTACATTTGTTTCCAATGAATGTACGCAGACATGGAGAGGAAGGAAAATGAGATGTTGTGTGTGAACAGTAATCAGCACCGCAGGGGACTGGACAGGTCCAGATCATGCTCATCTGTCTTTACAATTAGCTCAGGATTAAATGTAAACAGTGTCAAACATGTAAAGATAACCCGGGGTTATGTCAACCAGGATTAAAATTAGTCCTGGGTTACTTTAATATTATTAGCCTATACTGTAAACATGGCGCACACTGTGGTTGAATATTTTGATCAAGAATTATAACATATTGCACAAGAATCTGTGTCTTCAGAACACATTTATAATATCGTAGCATGACTTGGACAAGAGTGCACAATTGTAGACTTTATACATCATCATGCCATTAAAGAACAACAAATGTGTCCAACACCATTATTGTCTGCAATGATGGAGCTGTAGGGGGAAATATCACAAGAGAAACTCAAAACTATTGCAAGAGAATGGTTGAAAGACAACTCAAAATACATTTTTTTTTAAAAAATGCCTAAAGAAGCCCTTTACAGCCTCTGTAGAGTTAACTATCTAAACCTCCTCTAGGTGGGTAATCCAGAGCTTTTGGTAAGTTTTGTTTTTGTTAAGTAAAAATCTCTTTGCTCAAAGGCACAGTTTTAGAAAACGATTGTCATTGGTGCATCGAATTGTTTGTGGTCAAACCCCTATACCCAACACTTAAGAATCAATAGCTGCAGAACAATGCAAAACAATAGGACATTTACAATATATTATTTTCACATGATCCATATTTGTTTAGTGTTCCTCTAGGTCTGATTTTCTGACAACAGAGCTTGTGAATGCAGCTGTGTTTTCAACAGTCGACTTTTTTTTTTTTAGCTCTAAAATGTTGAAGCTGGCACCAAGTTTTCAAAACAATCCATCCTCCATACAAAACGGCGTTACTGTGCAACTGCAACTTTTGAGGAAAAAACAAATGAAAGGCGACTAAATGTTAACTGCAATGGATAATCCAATTTAAGCAAGTCTTAAGACTCTGCAAGTTCTTTTTCATACTTTACTGGCAAAAGCTATTTACCAGTGGCTGCCTGGAAATCCATCTAAAAGGACAATAAGTAAGAGTATAGTACGCTTCGTTCACAGTAATATAAAGGACACATAGTTATTTGGCTAAAACCACTGCATTAGTCTTAAAAGCTGCATGTGTTTAGGTGGACAAGTAATGTATGATTTATTAGGCTATTTTCAAGATTTCTAAATTGCTCAGCCTCACACACAGACCTGTGGTGTGTTTTTACATGCACGCCAGCTTTCTGATGACCGGACAACCTTGCTGGTAGAGAATGACAGGGTATCATAGCTTAGTGTGTTTCTGACAGATATTGAACTAGTCCTCTTACTGCATGTGACTCAGATTACAGCACACATGCCACTCCTAATCTTCCTCAACCGGATCAGTTTCAGAGGGAGTGGAGGGCAGCAGCAATGATCTCCTGAAAGCTATACGATATCCACGTCTGACCATGTTGTCTTACTGTAACAGTCTAGTATTAGGACAATATTAATTTGGGGTTAGTTTTAGGTGGTGAAATACAAAGGGAATGTAAATGGTAATACCATGATTAGGGATTTGAGAAACTTTGGGTAAAAGCATCTTCCTAATGGAGCATTTACTTATAATTGGCCATCAGAAATAGAAGGAGTAGTTGTTTAACAGCTACTTGAGCTTGAGATTTCTACCAGAACAAACACATTTTAGAGAATAAATACATTTTACTTCTCTACTGGAATTGTAGAAATGGAGCTGGAAGTTCAGGATAAAGGCACCTCTGTCTGATCCCAGTGAAAAGAAATTCACTTTTGGATAAGTTTCAACACCTGAGAGGGAAGGGCTGCGAGATAGACAGAGAGAGTCACAAAAGCACTCCTGTTCACTGTTCATGCTTTGGCATTTCATCCCATCCCTGTAAAGTTTTAAAGCCCCTATTGCCAGGCCAGTATGTCCTTATGTGTCTTGCTGCATATCAATCTGAACAGTGGAAACTCTGAGATAACATTTATTGTGTTTTAACCTGACAATCTGGGTTGATCACATGCAAAGAACAGGAGCAGCTGAGGTAATTGAAAACACACTATACAGAAGTATTTTAAACTTTAAAGGTTTTTGGTGATCAAATTTGCCTTTTCTAAGTATTAAGTATTGTCTCTGCGCTGTTAAGTGCGTAGTGTGACTTGGGTTTTTTCTTTGTCATAACAAAACCTCAGACTAATAAATACTGTAGTCAGTCATTAACCCCTGTAGACCATTTCCAGTAAAGGGCATCTTAAACACAGATGAAAATGCATCATAATGTTATCTCCATATAGATACAGCTATTAACACAGGGGCAACCACCACAAAAAACAGGATGAGCTTAACTCTCACAAAACTGGGTAACACAGAGGTTGAGGCAATAAATATAACTGCCACATCAAATTCCCTGGAGCATAAACCTGTGTTCCAATGACACAGCTGCAGTTAGGTTATGATTGTGGCTATAAAAGAGCAACTGGCCAAGATTTTGTTATCCTAAATGTATCGTTTGAAGGGGGATTATGTAACAGGGTGAAATCATCACTGTTCATTTTTACCTGGTTTATTTTAACCCTCACTACCTGGCCTTCAACCCTTCAGATTCCTCAGGGTTCAAGTGGGCTCCAAGTCCTCTGTAATAAAGATTATCTGCCCCAGTTACAGTCTGTACAAAATATACAAAGCATCCATTCATCAAAAGGTGTTAGGTATATGTAAGATTTTTACTTTAATTGCTTACTTACTAAAAACTAGTCTGCAAATAATATAAAGGTGGAGCGAAAAGACATATAAGGGTAACAAATTCATAAATTACATCAACATATGACATTATACACAAAGGCAACGGAAACTATTTAAAAAACACAGATTTAGTCAGGAAATAAGAATATTATATTATATATATTATAATATTATAATATATATTATATTATTGATATTACTTCATGTGAGAAGAAGTGTGTAGATTCACCTCTTGTATTAACATCAGAAGAAAAAACACGATTTAAATAAACTCTAAAAAAAAATAGGTGTTTAAATTAACTTTAAGTAGATTTAACTGACCACAAAGTTCAGGTTTTCCGGTGAAATCTGCGGTAGTGGACCACATACCTGTTTGAATCTCCGTGCATTAGTCAGTTATCCATCTCGTGCTGGTTGTGCAAGTGAAGACGCGGCAAGTGAGCGGCTCTGTGATACCTGCACGGAGGACTTTGTGCCCTAAGCTTTGAGCCAATCAGAGAGCGGCATTCTCCTTAAGACGCACGAGCCGTCGTCGTCATGGTACCTGCAACCGCAGTAATCTGCTAATCAGTGTCTGTGTTTCAAACTCTCTCTGCTGACTGTAGTGTGTAGTCAGGAGGCCCGTTACTCAAAAAGTAACTCGTAACTACTGTAAAAGGAAATGGAAGCGGTATTTCTGTTACATTACCGTTACTTGTTACTATAGTAACCAGTGGTGGAGGAAGTATTCAGATCCTTGAGTAAAAGTACCACAATACCACACTGTAAAAATACTCTATTGCAAGTAAAAGTCCTGCATTGAAAAGTACGTAAATATAATCATAAAACTGTACTCAAAGTATTAAAAGTAAATGTACTCAATGCAGTAAAATGTCCCCTGTGACTGTTATACAATTATATATCATATCATTAGATTATTATCACTCATGCATTAATGTAAAAGCAGGATTTTATTGTTGTAGTTTGCTCAGGCGGAGCATTTTTTAAAAAACTATTTTATATGAGGCTGCAACTAATGATTTGATTGATTATTTTCTTGATCAATTCATTGATTGTCTGGTTTGTAAAACCAGGGGCATTGTGAGGAATGCCATCATCTTCAAATGTCTTTTGTCCGACCAACAGTCCAAACCTCAAAGTGACTCATTTATGACAAGAAAAAAGCAACTCATCACATTTGAGAAGCTGAAACCACGAAATGTTTGGCATTTCTGCATGAAAAATTACTTTTAAACAAATAATCAGTTATCAAAGCAGTCGCTGATTTATTTATTTTTTGACTAATCAACTAATTGATTAATCAACCAATCGTTTAAGCTCAAATTTTATATACTGTTGGGTAGTTTAATATCTTAAAATGCATCATATTTTCTTCATGTTTTGTATGTGAAATCTTGATTTGTAAAATAACTAAAGCTGTCAAATAATTGTAGTAGAGTAAAAAGTACAATATTTCCCTCTGAAATGTAGTGGAGCAGAAGTAGGATGAATTGGAAATAGTCAAGTAAAGTACAGATACATCAAATTTTAACTTAAGTATAGTACATGAGTGAGTGTACCAAGTTACATTCCACCACTGTGTATGGTTTTGAGTATGCACTGTGTTCACACTGGAAAAGTGACTAAATTAAGTATACTCATACTAAAAACTACACTTGATTTTTGAGTGGGCTGGTTGATACTGTTGTCCCATAATGCAATGCACAAAGGCAGTGGAGGAGTTACTGACAGCTGCAAAAAATATATTGCAGATGGTGGTGAGACAGTTTCAGAGAGATCTTGGAAAACAAAAAAAGTAGTAAATCTTGACACATTATGCTTTCTCTTTGTACAATTTAGGGCTGGAACTAATGATTATTTTCATTTCTTTCTCAATGAATCGATTGGTCCATGAAATGTCTTCAAACTGCTTGTTTTATCTCATATACCAGATAAACCAAATTCTCACAATCGAGAGGCTGACAGTAGAGAATAAATGGCATGTTTTCACCAAAAATGACTTGAAGGATTAATTATCAAAGCTGTTGCTGATTAATTTTCTGTTGATCAATTAAACAATTAACTGACCAATAATCGTTCACACATAGACTGAATGGTTTGATTGACATGTCAGCACATACAGTATCATTATACTGTATACTAACGTCAAAAGAATATAATAGTATAGTAGTATATATAGTATAACATGAATTCGCATACAAAAAAAAAAGCACAGGTGTAACCAATCACAAAGATGGCTCCACCCCACTGAGCCAGTATGTACACTAAGGCCCTGAAACTGGCACACCAGTTATTAGTTACACCTGTAACTCTTATCTTTCATATGGCCTCTTTGTTGTAGCAGTGGTAGCTGCTACAGTTGGTCAAACAGCTAGTGAACAAATCTTAGATCCTATTAAGAAAAGGTAGATGTTCCTTAAAATAACATGTGGGTAGTGTAATCCCACTACGATGGCACAGGATCAGTGTTGTTTAGCCAACTAAGGTTTACTTCCAGTGGCCATGGATTGTCAATAGAAGTTATAAATAGATGGGTGATGTGGACACAATTAGTATTACAATAATCATTAGAAAGTAACAGAATTGTAACAATCACTACAGACGTGAAACATAAACAATGGCTATGCATGTTGAGGAGCAAACTAAAAAAAAAAAAAGGAAAAAGTTGATACAAAGCAACTCGTACACAACAGTCAGCTATAACTTTTAATTGTGACACAACACTGAAAAAAATCAAGTAAATCCAGTTATTCTGTAGTGCTTTGTGTGCGACATTCATTGTTATTGTCCTTGAAGAGTCATGAGAACTTGGTAAATACAAAATACAACAAAGCGGTTTCATAGTTTCACTTTTATGCAAGCTGATTAACTCATAAATCACTGTTAAAATAAACTACCTAAGGTAACAGATGAGGAAAAATATAGTAATCACATTCAAACAAAGAAATAATTTGACAATTTTGCTTTACCATTCGTTTATTCCCAACACCATCTCTAAAAAACTTTGAAAGACCCAACCAAGTCCTCTGCTGTCAAACCTAATTTTTTGGCAACACCTCAGTACCAATTTCGCCATCACAAGATATGTGAAGTAGAAATACTGGACCTGCATGACATGAAGCCACAATGAACTGGGCTTCAAGGAAAAAACTAATCCCACAAATATCTTAATGGCCTCCTCCAATTTAACATTTTTGAGCCGTGGTTTAACACATTAAGTGCATGCTTCATCCTTGTAGGCAGTGAGTATCAACGGAATTAGCAAAGAAATGATGCCTGACTTCAGCTGAAAATGTGAGAACATGCTCCAATTGTGCGAAACATACAGTGAAACAGAATGGCGTGTTTTTGGACAACATGCACTACATATTAAACCAAAATGGACCTTTACTCATAGTTTTCAAACACCCTGACTAGAGTTACTTTTGCGCAGAAAAATCTGGTTAATTAAGGTTAATGCTTGATACTGATTAGCAAACAACACAACGTATGGACTGTACCTGAACAGTAGATGCATAAAGTGAGTAGGATCTATCTCATACAGCATGTCTTACACTCACTCGTTTCAGATTTCTAGTCAATACACTACCTTCTCACCATGATTTGTGTTCTGAAATATAATGCTCAAACACCTCATCAAAATATTCAGCAATATAAAACAAAAAAAACGTAAACTATTTTTAAAAAGATTAGGTCTCACAGCATGATGACATTTGAAAATGACACACTAGAATTAAAAATTACACTCCTGAAAAACTGTCGTACCCATGAAGAAAAAAAAACGAAAGACCTACAGATTTTTGAAAAAAAAAGTGTTTTGTTTTCAGCACCATTATTTTTTTATTTTTTTGTCTACTTTAAAATAAGCTCACCGACAAACCATGTTGCAACATCAAAAAA
>NTHP01000100.1:1019971-1098497 GCA_003416845.1 Oplegnathus fasciatus
AAAAAAAAAAAAATCAAAAAACATTTCTTTTCTATCTTTTGGTTCATGACTGAACACAGAACTTTTGCCCACATTGTGCCATGAGGAAAGAGGCTTTCGTCTTCACTCAGAAGCGGACACAGCCACTAGTTTCTTCGGGGCTGTCAAAGTCGATTCCTTCGCACAGGGACTCCTTCAAGGAAAAGAAAATGTCACTGGCATTCACAAATTAATGCCTTACAGCAGCAAATCCTATTCGAGGAAACTAACAGCTTCCCAGGGGGCCCAGGGAGACTTAAGTTCCTATTTGAAAAATTGGGTCATTATGTGAAGTGTGGTAAAACAGCCACATTAGTGGAGACTCTTCTTTAGCACATTCTCAAGAAGTGATTAATTATTAATCACATTCTGACCCCTTGTATGATTGGCTCCAAATCATAATCTAGTACGCTTTACTTTATGCAATAATAAGAAAACCAATACTCAAATACTGTTAGATTTCCACAATTTAATATATGTGTAGTATATACAGTAACTACATTATTTTCCCTTCTTTAGCTATATCTAGCTACTATTATTAAAGAGTTTTATTGAAGTCGATTTCATTGTTGCCGCCATTTATTAAGCTACCAATAAATCAGTGATAGTGTTCTCGATAAGGCCGCTGAGGTGAAACAAAGCCATCAGCAGCTTTCGCTCTAATTAACGTGCCAAGGTGATGGAAGGTTAGAGAAACCCAAAGACTGAAAACCATAAAAATACACCACTGGGACAACATATTGACATGGGTTACAATGACATGAGTTGAATGATGGGGAAGAAAATGAAGGGCTGGCATACATGTACTAAGTCTCCAAAATACTCACAGACAACCGCTTCCTATCCGAGGCTGTAAGACAGATTTGGAGAAAGTGGAGAGAGAGAGAGAGAGATAGATAGAAATGTGGAGAAGGGCTGAAGCACTGTGCCCACAAGGCAAGGCCAACAAATACACAACACGTACAAATATGAATATGCATTTTTAAATTAACTAAGTTTGAAATCTTTCATTAATGTATTATGTTCATTTTACGCTCTCAGATTTTCTCAAATGGGATTCAGTTTTAAGAAATGGAATCATCACTGTAGATTTATGAAGGTCATCTATAGCTAATCATGTGTATTAGATGTCTTTGATGTTTGTGTGTCTTTTGTATCCTATAAAGTCTGACTCGTGATGAGCTTTCCACAGCAAAAAGTAAGCATGCTGTTCTGCATATTCAAGCCGGAGAGACAGCCCAGTGGTGAGGCAGAAGTCATGCAAGACACAGGCACAACGTTAAAAGAAGAGAGCAACCCATTCAAGATCCAGAACATGCCCTGAGAGAGAAGAGAGAGAGATAGAGAGATGGATTCCATGTACGTCATTTTCAACACAGACACTAAATCATCGAGAGGATCCAAAACTGAGGCGAGGGAATGCCAAACACAGGGTTACAACTGTGGTGGGAGGTGACTGATTACAGTTGACGGTGACTGATTTGGAGGGGGAGCCTGTAACTCTGGCACTAACTTGGCTTTGCCGTCCCTCTGGCATCAGAGCTGATGGGGTGGGGGCGAGCGGTAGCCAGGGCTGGTTGCCCGCGCTGTAGAGCCTGGGACGCTTGACCTGGTCGTGACTGGACAAGGGAGTGTAACTATTCCGCCGGTGTATGAGAGCAGAGTCCCTCGGGATATTACCCTGGTAGGAGATGAAACACCGCAAGTGTTAAGGGAAAAGATCAGGGAACATACAGCAACCCCGGGGGACACCTGACCAGACACAGCCAAGCAAACTAGCCTAAGTCCTCTCCACATGGATCCACAGCAACAGGTAAGACGACAGAAGCCGTTTTAAGTGACAGAAACCGCTTCAACCATGTCATTCCACCACACAACACAAAACATTAATTAACTGTGACAGTACATCCCTAATTGCACAGAGCAGACGGACGAACACCTGCTTCAATCAAGATAGTAAACCTTGTAAAAGTGGACTAATAGCTCAAATTCAGCAGTCTTTCTTACATAATCTTATTATCAGAATGCAATCAGAGCAATGGTAATGATTAGATCAGCCAAGCAAGGTAGCATTATCAGCCATTGCCTCCATCCAGGTAAAATATTACCAAATGAACAGCTGACTTAGCATTCATTAGCTCACAGCTCAAGCCAGACTGATTAATAAAGGTCAAAGATAAAAAGGGACGTAACAAAACAGGGATATAAGAAAGGGAGTGAAGGAAGCAAAGCCTCACACACAGGGGATGGAGTTGGATTGCATTGTAACTGCGCTGAACTAGCCGACACAGCAAACAAGACAGACAGCCTATTAGACTTTGGATTAGATGTTGAGATTCGCTGATATGTTTAGAATTATTACTGTGTAAGTAAACAGTAAACAAAGATTTTGCATACATGATCACATTCGAGGCTTTAATGCGGCACATGTATGCAACAGAGTGTTTTTTCAGCCCGACGCAGAGCGACTTACAAGAGGCCGGTCTCGATGTGTGTTCACTGCCTCCACATTAAGATAAAACATTTCCACTTTACAACCTAGAAGATAGAAGATAGAATACATTTAAATAAAACGTGAATATTATGAGGGGGGAAAAAAAGATCACTGAGAGCTTTGTCTATTGTAAAGACCCACCATATGCAACAGGGGTTAGCTTGAGAACTGTGTGGAGCGGACATTTCATGTATGGTAGATCCTCTACGGGATGAAGAAGAGATAGTATACGACATCTTATCATCTGCTGGTGTGATGATTATAGTATGTATATATATACCGTACGTGTGCGCACTTGTGTTTGTCTGACCTGCACTCTTGTCCAGGAAGTAAGCTAGCAGACAGCGCATCACAGCCTGGTGGCAGATGACCAACACGTTGCCCTGTCTCTCTAACTCCATGATAACTGGCTCCAAACGTTGAACAAGGTCTTGGTAGGACTGAGAGAAAGAGAAGAGACTGTTTTGACCTCACTGCAGAAGATCATGTTAAGATAAGATGAGGTAATACTTTATTTATCTTGAAGGAGGAAAGAGTCATCACACCTGTGCTTTTACTATTGTCACATGTCAAAATGTCTTCTGTGAAAAAGGCCTATTAAGATGAAACGAAAGTAACTGCACAACTGTGGGATGGAAGGAGTGTGTCAGGTCACCTCTCCTCCTGGATAGCGATAGTGGTACTTGTCCTGGTCCCTCAAAGCAAACTCCTCTGGGAATGTCTTCTGGATCATCTCGTAAGTCATCTCCTCACACACGCCCTGGACAAGGATGACGGAGCATTTGTCTTAATGTCAGAGACAAACGTAAAAAGGTGACCAGAAGCCCTTTCACTGCACACAATAAAAGAAAGTTTTAACTTTGCTGCCAAGAACACATGACGGCAGCATTTAAATATAGTCCACATAGAGACTATATAAAGAAAAACAGCAGCAGTATCTTTTGAAAGAAGAGAGTCAGTGCACTCTGTTTCACAGCAAACACACTGATTACACATATCCGGTATATTGTCTATATAGAGTACCAGGTGTAATCAATCTGTTTTTAATATTTCTGCCCTGATGAAGACCCTATGAGGTTGAAACCGGTCTGCATTTTAACTAATATGCCCAGCTAAATACAGGCTTTTCTCCTCCTGATGTAGCTTGAAAAGGAGCAAAAGGGCTAAAATGCTTTGTGGCTTTGCAGTTCTCACCTCTACACTGAAGCCATTTTCACCTTTGTATTGCGGTATTTACTGTCAGGAAGCCCCCCCCTTTCCCCAACTAATCTAAAGTATCTCAGAAAAACATCCAAAATATAATTTCTGTCTATCTGAACCAGAGCTCCATGAACCTGTAATGATTCTAAGAGTTGTAAAGTGTGGGGAGGTTAGATGAGAGGGTACTGACAGCATCAATCTCATTGAGTATCTTCCACTGTTCATAAGGAACACCCAGCTCCTCCGCTGTCTGGATGGTTCTTCTCAGTTGGCTCGTCCACACCTTCAGGTCTGACAGTTTGTGCTCCTCAATGAAATCTCGCAGGGCATGGGCGAACTGGCATGTGAGAGAGACAGAGAGAATTTCTTATGGTATTTCTGCTTCATTAGATTCATGTTCAGTTGATAGAGAAAAGAAAATTGGAAATGGAGAGGATTAAATGGGATAAAAGTCATGACTCAGGTGTTCATAATATTGCAGTTAAGTACACCTTATCCCACTGAGCTATCTCCCTGAGAGAGGCCTGTAATTGGGTTTTCAGAAGACGCTGGCTTTGCAGTTCATAAAATGAGGATTATGAAAGAGAACCTGGGCAATCGCACCTGTTTCCCTCGAGGAGAAAGTTCAGAGTCTCCTCCGATGCGGCCCTCCACGTTGTGGTTGCTCTCTCCGTGCCGACACAGGTAGATGGAGTGAGAGTGCACGTGGATGTTCATGAGGTAGTAGACGATCTTACTCTGGATGTAGTCCTGCACCCGGTTCACCAGAAAGCGCCGGCCCACGTTCATCACCTTGATAAAAGAAAGGTCCCTGCAGGTGCCAATGAATCATGTGGCTGAATCAAGTGGTTGTTTACTGCCACCATCTAGTGTTTTTTTTTCTGAACTGCAACTGTAATTACGCAAAATGATATACAAGATGCAAACAATTTTACTGCTTGGTTAAAAAGTAGGTTCCAAAGTGAGCTTTACAGGAATAATATTTTTTTGATATAAACTGTATTAAATCATGTTCTGTTTAGAAAACACCTATAAATAGAAGCATTTGATCAGTTCTTACTTGTCGTAATCATCAGGATCTAACGGCTGGTAAGTAACCTTGTAGCACTCGATTCGTTTGAGGAAGTCATCCATCACTCTCTCTCTGTGTCTCTCAGGGTAGTCTGGACTGGACACTTTCACTTCCTGTTACAGGTATTCAGCACATTCAAACAATGCGAACAAGTGTGGAAAGTTCTTGCATAACACTGTAGATAGAGTGAATATTAATAGATTACTGGTTTGACCCTGACAAGAGGTCACAGACGGTCAAACCTTAATGTCTTGTTGGTGACATGATATCATACCAGAATATTAGCAGCAATGACCTCTGGGTCGTCACACACCGACTCCACAAAGAACACCTGTTGGAAAGAGGGCAGCTCAGAGGGTCAACTTATGCAAAAGGAGATGGAAATACAATCGAAACGGGCACCAACTCATCAAAACATTGCTCCATAGCGCTACTAGTGGTCAAAAACTCCACAGGGTACCTTTAAGAGTATTTCTAAACTGAATGGATCGATGCTTAACTGATATTAATGAGTGTTTTCCACTTGTGCTTCTGTTCCACCACACTTTAGCAAGTCACAGATACACATGATGATGTCTTAAAAGCAGCTGACTCCAAATAATCTTGGGAGATGAAGGCCAATGTCATGAGCCATTATCTTGCAACCACTTGTGGCCGCAGTGGCGTCCGGTCAGCAAAAGTTACGTAGTCTCGCTTCAAGTCCAGGAAACTGCTCCATGCACGGTGTGTATGTTTAAATATCAAGGTCCAATTTCCTCCAAAGCCCAAGAGGGAAAAGATAAAATAATTGCAAATTTTGCCCATTTTACCTTGAATGCATTCTCCTTCACAAAAGCTAGGATGAGGTCTCGCCGTTCTCTTGTTGTGTTTGTTGCATCAAACACCTAATAAAAGGAACACAAAGTAGGAAGAATAAATAAAAGCATTCTCAGGTATAATGTGGGTGTTCTATGTGAAATCTTTCTAGGGCAGTTTAGGATTAAGGCTGTCCTAATGCCAGATGCGTTTCTGGATATTTTAAAGCTTTTGGAAATTAGCCAACATTGAGACACAGGCAGACAGAAGGGCAGAGAGCGCATATAATTTCATGTCGTTGGTCTGGGATTTTGTCGAATCAATGACGTCATTAAGATGTCAGTAAGTCTCTGATCGTGAGGTTTTAGGTAGGAGCTGTGGCAGCCATCAGCCTAACTTCCACACTCCCACAGAGGAGGCGTGTAGGGCTTTCTTTCTTTCTTTCTTTCTTTCTTTCTTTCTTTCTTTCTTTCAAGGACTCACCGCAATCTGACCTCCCTCCTTCGTCAGGTACGCCTTCACATCGTGCAGAGCTACCAGAGCACACTGCCTGTGGGAGAGAGAGAGAGAAAACATGGAGCTCCAGTACGCTCTCATTCACTAAAATCCACAATCACTGAAATTTACACTGGATGTGTGTTGCGTATGATTCATAACTGACATGGAACATTTCAGAAATGTATTATTAGTATTATATTGTAGCCATCATGTAGACCATGATTCTGAGTGCTTTTCTAGTATTTGATTACTTCGTTTTTTTCTTTGCTCATCACGTAGACTGGTAATCTAAAAAAGCTTCATGTCTTTGTAGCATTTTTGCATAAGGGATATTCATGGTATCTGAGTTAAAAGAACAGTTAAATCACAAAAACACATTTTCCCATCTCCCCCTAGTGGTGTTCAACCATGGAGACAATTTGTGCCGAGGTTGTGAGATATCCACATCTAAGATTTCTGCTGCCACCCCAATAAAATTAAGGTATATATAATGTCTCGGTTACACGCTTGATAATCCATAGACTATTGGGACTATTCTTTTGGCAGAAAAGTAATATTTTTGGGGGGGTTGATTTAGTCTGGAGGGCAGTTGGGTGAGATTTACTAAACAGAACAACACTAAATTGTCTCATTGAGGTAAAGAAACAGTTTGACACTTTGGGAAATACGCTTATTCGTTTTCTTGCCGAGAGTTAGATGCGAAGATCGATACCACTCTCACATCTGTAGACTAAATATGAAGCTACGGCCAGGAGACAGTTAGCTTAGCTTAGCGTAAAGACTTGAAATGGAGAAACAGGTAGACTGACTCTGAGCTTTAGAGGTGCTGATTGGTGAATTTTGTTACCTTTGGACAGAGCCAGGCTAGCTGTTTCCCTTTGTCTTTATGCTAAGCTAAGCTAACAGGCTGCTGGCGGCAGCCTCACATTTAAAGGACAGACATGAAAGCGGTATCAGTCTTCTCATCTAAATCTCGGCAAGAGAGCGAGTAAGCGTATTTCCCAAAACTATTTAACAACAATGTAGATTTGGGTCAATCTAGTGCTGTTTTGCTCAGTAAATCCCGCCCATCTGGCCAGAAAGAAAGCAATATTTCACAAAATGTCAAACCATTCCTTTAACCCCACCCAGCTGATACTTCTGATATCAAAAAGACAAACTCTCAGAATTATTTACAGCTGCTGTTTGACCCAGGTTGGATATCCATGCAACACCCTGGAGGGCTTGTGTCAGCTTCAGAGTGACAGCAGCAGCTAGTTTAATATCTAGGTCACAATTCAGCACCGGGATGCTGTGAAGAGCCTGTCACATTTTCATGATAGCCATGAACCGCAAACCCCCATTTCAATTACTACTACTGGATAAGACCATGAGGGAAAGAGACAGCTCTATTCTTTATGAGTCTTTTTGGAGAAATCAGCAGTGATTTGGAGTTGATCTGAATACAAATGAGCAACCACAAGAATTTGATGTTGATGAATTTGGTCGTGTGGTGGGTTAAGTATAGATCAGTGCCAGTTTAAGGTAGTATGAACACTGTTCTGACCCTGGCTGAATATCGACTGCTGGCCCAAAAACAGCTTAGTCACTGATGCAGCAGTGGAGGCTGCAGAATACCAAACAGACCCATGTTGACTGGGGGGAATGTTACACTCAGACAGTGGAGATGCAGTTTCCCTTAATAAGTGAACGTCCTATGTAATGGCTGAACGAGAGCTCATAATGAGCACATTTGTAAGAGTGGAACTTACTTCCTTATTTTCATGGCTTCCTCATTGTCGTGGCGGAAGAAGTCATAAGATTTATAAGCTCTGACAGCCTCTCTGCGGTACACGCCCAAGTTAAACACTGCAAAATGAACAAATGACATGAACACTCTGCCCTCGCTGTGCTTGTTTGAAGTCACCAGTGAGGTGGCTTTTGTGAGCAATTCAAACTCAACCAACACTAAATTTAGTCTCCTATTCCTAGATACTCAGACATACAGTACATACGATTAAATGTACATAAAGGAACATTTAGATCATGATTGGAAACTATTTGAAAGTCAAAAAATAAACAATTTCACCTCTAATCAACATCTGAGTGATCTTAATTCCCTGATTATCTCTTCCATCTGCAGATTAAAGCCAGCTTTATAAATTATTAAGACCAGTTTGTCACTTTATACAACAAATTCTCCTCCAGAGATGTTGTATAAATAAAATCACAAAATAAAATCTATTTAAACTATTGATTTAAAACTTCTAAATACAGTTTGTAGACCACAATATACTGTAAATTTGAGTTAAATATGGCACCCATTTAGCAAAGGAAAACAGGTCGTGTTCTACCTTTGGTCGGGACTCCGATCCAGTTGAGGTAACGTGTGAGTTTCTTTGACATGTAGGTCTTCCCTCTGGCAGGCAGGCCGATCATTACGATCATTGTTGGAGAATTAGTCATATAGGAGGCCCATGCTACACAGGAGGCAGATATACATTTGTCAAGCACATTTATGGAAACCTTACACAGTTGTATAGGAATAATATCTGACCTTACAATGTTATTCACCTGCATGATAAAAGACAGCAAGAAATGCTGCACAACAGGCAGAGAAATTGAGTAAAACAGATGTAAATTTCCTTTTTTTATGCTAAAAATTGCACCTTTTTAAACTTTTTTATGCTCTTTTATTCCTCTAACCTGTCACTTTTTAAACTTCATTATGTAAAGCACCTTGAATTGTCTCTGTGTATGAAATGTGCTATATAAATAAACTTGCCTTGCCTTGCATCTTGAGAATTTTGGCTGTATTTCAACATAACTGACAAATAACAAAAAAAGAAAAATACTGCATCTAAAGTGCATTTTGTTGCCGTCCCTGCAGGATTAAGTCAATCTAATAACTAGGCCACGTGTGTACTGGACAAAAATAATTGTCTCTTTAGACACAAATATCATCTGTGGACTGGGGTCAAAGGCAGGATCTGAAGAAATTAGAGGAAGAGAACGTCCTGGGAGAAAAAGGCAATTTTCTGAAGAACAGTGGAAACCACAGAAGGCTTCGCACACTCTTTTCTTTTTTGTCTACAGAGATTCATTTTTTTTCATTTCTGTCTTTTGCACTTTCACAGGTTGGAGCCTAAATGAAGGTGCTGCTAGAGGAGTCCCAGAGAGGTGATTTAAAAAACACCTTGTGAATTCAATCCAGAGTGAACAATACAAGGAGTTATGTTACTAGTGCACCTGTAGACTCTCAAAGCAGTCATGCAGAAGAACTCTTAATTGTGTGAAACCTGGACCTTACTCACAGCATTTCTTCTCATTCATTCTCAGGTCTGTTTTCTTGGCTTCTGCTGAGTTTGCAGAGCCGTTGTCTATCTGACTGCCTGACATGTTGAAGTCTGACATCAGCTTTCTCAGATGGGCAATGTCCAAGCTGGTCTGAAACAGAAGAGTCAGGCGTAAATGTATTACTTCCACGCATCTCTGATAGAACAGAATCTTGCACACAAAGATGTTATGGATATGGCTTTATGTATCCCTGGTAACATACAAGGATGCAACCAGAGGAGCAGAGGATGAGGAGAAAAGCTGCCACATCATCTGTTAAAGGAAAAAAAAATCCGCTTGGCTAAACGCACTGTATTTACAAAGCCGCATCTGAGCAGGGCAAGCCACGATTCCCTCTCTAACCGGGGTGACTGAGTTCATGCGACACTAAATCTGACATGAACGTTTAGAGCATAATCCATACAGAACAGCATCATATTCATTTGGTTTATCCTTTTTACCTGCTCGATATGCAAATGATTGAGTCCTGCCGGCCTCAAACGCCTCTGCAGACGCTGTTACACGCCGTCGGGACACGGATCTCACGATCTGCCGGACCGAGAGTTTGCACCCGCCACTGCGGCCGGAGGAGCCAGTCTGGTCGGCCTGTCCTTGGTGCTGAGGTGCCTCCTCGGCCGGCTGGTGTCCTTCCAAGTTGGAGGTGTGCCTCTACGTCATTTCTTTTTTTTTCCTACCGTAACGTTGATAATAGATACGGTAGAATACGTCAACGCACAGCCCGGTATCACTAATTCAACAAAGCATAAAGGCTCTGCAGAGGTGCAAGCCAGCATGTAAACAAAAAAAAAGAAGCAAAATTGATGCCAAAATCCATGGATGAAAAACATTTATTCACCTCTATCAAACATTTTCTTTAAGCACAACACTTTGCATAGTAATTTTATTCAACAATGGTCCTCAATACAAAAAGCAGATAGTGGTCAAAGAGTCATGATTTACAGGTACCATTACAAGTTTAAGCGCTTTAATAGAACCCCAAATAAATAAAGCCCACTTACAATCACAATGTTTCCTCCTTAAATAGTACAAAAGGCTGAAATCAAAGTTGAGTCCTATGAAAATTCATTTCACTGTATTAATATACTGATGGGAAACATCAGTGAGACTAAACAAACTATCTACATTATCGTCTGCATTTAACTCATTTACATTTCACTTTGTGTCCACACATCTGTACAAGACACATTTGGAAATCTGGATGCCACAGAAGCTTTAAATGATCTCAGACCTCAACTCGCCGCTATATTTAACCGCATACTGAGGGACATTCAAGGGTCAAAAGGTTAGGCACTGGGTTAGTGGCGAGGGTGATGGAAACTTGTGTGTTGCCACACCAGCTGAGGCGCCAGTAATGGTGTGTGTGTGTGTGTGAGCGATTGTCAGAGCAGCTCAGGCTTGTGAATGACTGACGAAACCCCAAGGGACAGACGTTTCAGTTGGAAGGCACAGGCAATGACAGTCAGTAGGTTTGCACTTTTTTTTTTGTAGATGAGAGGCAGCAGACATGGGGAGTTTCTGGTCTCCAGTGTCCGACTGTTAGTGGTTTGCTGTTTTCACATTAAGGCTTGATTTTCCACAGCTGGAAATTAAACAGAAGAGATAAAACTTTCATTAGAGGAAAAAAAGGTGACGGTCATTTCACAGACATCTTACAGAACAACACATAATCACAGGTAAAGGAAATTAAAAGGAAAGGTTCAACATTTTGGGAAGTACGCTTCACTTTTTTGCAGAGTTTTGATTGATGTAAATATAAATATGGAGCTCAGCTCAGCTCAACTTGGCATAAAGACTCTTTAAAGTTCAAAATTACACCGACCTGCAGCTGTAAAGATCGCTGATTAACATGATGTATCTCTTTTGGTTAATCCATACACCAACAGAAATGTAATGACTAGGAGCTGTTTATTTTTTAATTTATTTTTGAAATTTGGAGACAGCCACGCTACCTGTTTCCCCCTGCTTCCAGTCTTTATACTAAGCTAGGCTAACAGCTACATACTTCTCACACACACATGAGAGTGGTATACAGTAGATCTTTTAAGCTAACTGCAAGAAAGCAAATAAGTGTTTTTCTCAAAATGTTGAACTATTGCTTCAAGTATTTCCTGCCTTTATTCAGAGCACTTTGACACTTGTCAGTGTCCAGTATTTGTAATTTAAAGTCACCGCCTGCTAATCTGAATTGAAAGCAATTTTTATCTTCTTCATCAGTCACATCTTTAATTTTTCAGCTTTTTCAGCTTTTTCAGCTTATTTGCCAAATGAGAATGACCAAAGCAGTGAGGTTTCTAAGATATTTCTAAGACGTCCCTGTAAGCTACTAACAACTAATATGCAACTATAAATGGACAAGATCATACGTTTTAGTCCCTAGTCCAACAGCAAAATCACTGGATCCTACATTTCCCAAGATGCAACTGACTGGTAAAGTCTCCAAGCCAATCTCAAACTTTAGAAAGCTCCCTCAACAGCCACAGAAGACATTATACAACTGTTTTCACAGGCTGAACAGCGCTTTATGTGATGAGTAAACTGAACTTGATGTGTAAACTTGGTGGAGTGCCACTTTCATCTATTCTGTTCTGTCTTCTTGCACCATTATCACTGTTAGAAACCAAGGAGCTGTAATTTTCACATTCAGCAGAAAGACTCACTCTGATGTTGAAGCCGAACAGGTCGCTGACCACAGCAGACACAGCGGACAGGATTACCACTCTGGTGATGTTGTAGATCAGAGGGTTCACAGTCAGACCCAGCAGTCTGAATGGAGTATCCAGCTCCTGGAGGGGGTAAGAGGGAAGACAATGTGATTTGAACTTGACAACATAAGTACCCATACCTTGAGACAAGGAAAGGGTCAAAGCCAGAATTTATTTTGGATCAAAAGGCCTCTGGCAAAATAGCTCCACTGGGCCTTCATTAAGAAATAAAACAATTAAATTACAATACAACCAAATGCCTTTTATACCTCTCAGTACAAAGGTATTAAGGATGTCTTGAGGCAATCTGAGGTGATGCATAAAAAGGTGATTTAATTGTTGAACATTACATGGTGCCAGTAGAAACGACTGGAAATGAGGAATGAAACAAAGCTCCCGAGCCGGAGTCTTAACCCCTAAGCCATGAAGGCACCCATTGTTGAACAATTTTAATTAATATTAGCTGCCAGTGGTAGTAACAGCTATTTTCTACATGGCTAACAGGATGAGGCATCACTTTTAATTGTAATTTAAATGCTATTCTGTAATCTAACTTTTGGGCAGTGTTTTAGATTAGTAAGGGCTGCGATCTTCTTCGGTTTCTGTCTGTTTTCTTAAAAATACATTAAAAACATTAAAGGAAAGTTCGGATTCAGACTGTTTCATTCTTTAAAGAAAAGGATTAATTTGTAAAACAACTCTTACCTAAGTCACTGTACGTTTGTTAACTTAAATGTGCGTGTTAAATGCTGTGTGCAGCTATAGTATGCAGTCAAGTATAAATAGTGGTTTGAGACAGAGTATCAGTGAATTCTCATAATTAAAAAGACTTGGTTTAGGATCTGGGGAAAAAGGACTGTAAAAACTCTAAAAAATACTGCCTTTCATCATACATTGACAGGATTAAAATACTTTAAATACATGTATTTACAATACTTTACACTTGGAAAACAAATATGAGTGAAAATACTGTGGAATACTATATATTCCAGCAAAATAACTGCATTAATACAGATAAAGCAACTCGGTATGGTAAATTACCAGGAAGCTGCAAACCAGGAGCTAAATGTTGCTTACCTTCATCAGTTTTGTAGCTAGTTTCAAAACGTTGTTCACTATATTGAGTTCCTCTTTCTTATTGGGCTTTTTCTCCATCTTGAGATACAAATTGATCTGCAACCAAGAACAGTTTTACTGTACATTGCACAATAAAGACAGCGTAATTTCTTTAAACCTGCATTAAATGATGCTAACTATGAATCAGCTGATGGTGTTGCCCAGAGTGCTGAACCCACTGAGAAATAACCTGCAACAATGTGTTTTGCAGACACAGGTTCTTACCTGCTCAGTGAGCAGCACTGAGGAGTTGCTGTATTTGCAGTTGGTCTCCGAGCCCAGTGTGGCCAGCCGTAACAGAAAGAGGATGAGGGAGGAGGCCCACACCATCAGCTCCCAGTTTGTCAGAGACTCGAGGAATGTCTTGTGGCTGTGCAGAAGCTGAGGAAGGGTGAAAGCAACAGTATTTATACTTGTATCCCCCAGCACTTTGTTGTTGTGAAAATTAAGATTTCTCTGTATCAAGCAGAACTTATCAAATGTGTTTTATCTGAGCTCTATGGCTTATTTTCATTCATGTAATATGATTAGATGGTTGCACGTGTTGTGGCTGTCTTCCTGTTATTTCATCTCTATGCAAGACTCACACTATTTGCAAAACGTTATTAAATTCGTGTTCTCTAAGCAGATCAGATCTGTTCCGGTGGATGTGACTGACCTGGGCACAAATGATGAATGAAATGGACAGCGCTAAAAGGAAGATAGTGGAGACAATGACGTCAACGGAGCGTTGCGGCCCTCGTCTCTGCAATGAATGACGCACATTACAAACAAAGAACAAGTCCATGACAACCCTCCGGTGGTCAAACAATGTACATTAATAAAACAACAGGGGAATGTTAAAGCAGCAGAATACAAACCCTGAGAAAAGAGCGTAGTGACAACCACATCTTTATGTTCTGGACTTTCTTCAGCCTGAAATGAGGGATCTCAGATTTCTTGGCCTTTCGAGCTGAAGTGAGGTGGCTGAAGTACTTGGCAAATAAGAGTCTCTGTTGGGGAAACACAGACAAATACTGTCAGAGATACAAAGCACGTGATAGAATTTAACAGTCCTGCAAAGAGTCAAGTGGGTGATTCTGTTTCAGTGTCTGTAGATATCACCTCTTAACTGCCACTAGAGGGAAGACCAGCTAACATGAGTGAATAAACGGATTGATGTGTGGATGAGCTGCGTAATTTCTGGATTAAAGGTGATATTGATGACATTCTGCCCACTCCCTCCTCCCCCCTTCCATTGCATTCACATCACAACACCGCTGTTGCTCGAAGCACATGTCCCCTCAAGCGGTTGCCAGTTCGTTGCACAACCTGCATATTTCATGGTCGAGTGGAGTGAGAGCCAGACAGACTCAGTCATGTCAAGTGATGAATCTTTTGTGGTAGAGTAATTAGCCAGCAGTGATTATGTGCATTTATGTCGTGCACATTGATCTGACGAGAAGGTGTCGGTGTAGCTTCCCAGTTAGCTAACGAAACCTTAACTTTACAGCTTTTTTTCAGCCCTTGAAACTCAGCTGACTCCAACGAGCAAAAGCTGAACCAATGTTCACCCTAGTCTTGTGTGAAGCTGGGCGCTTATCGTCAAACTTTCCGTTTTTTCCACACTAACTGGCAACTACTAAGACTCTTGACCGTTGACGACAGAGATACCACGTGATACCAACGGAGTTATACGATTGGCTCACAAGCCTCGTTAGAAACAGGAACCAAACGTCAGACTTCTTACACAGAGATAAACAAAACATTCATTTTGGACCCGTCAAAGTTTTTAGAATGACTAATTCACAATCATAATTTTTTTTCCAGGAAAAGCCATACTTTGATTCCGTACCTTTCTAAAAGCTCTGTGGATGCATTATTTAAAAAAACATTATTTGTCTACATAAAAATGTTATCAATAATACCTTTAGTTTACACACATTGCATAAAAAAACCCAGCTGTAATCAGTTGTAATAATGCAAACGATCAATGATTAATGTTTTTGAACCTTAGGCTTTTTTGCTCAGTTTTTACTCCCTCAGTTTACTTTTAGCAGTCACATCATGTCTAGCCAGTCATGCCATACTGTATATCGTTATTTTCATAAGAAGAGTTTTTTGCCAGTATGTCCACAGATTTTCAAGACAGGGCACTATATGTACCAAGAACATGTTGATTGGACATTCTCAGCCTTAGTAATGTAAAAAACATTAACCAAAGAAATAATATTAATGGATTTCGTCATTCCTTTTTCTTACTTATATTTAGGGTAATAATGTTTTGAGTGTTGGAACAGTGCTTTGGGGGATACAAGTAGTAGAAGTATAATTCTGCCATGGAGTTAGTGAGTTAGCTGTAGGCTACACCTCGAGCCCTGTTTTTTCAGCCAATATTTCCTTTACTTTTTGCTAATTTGGACCATGAAAAGTTGTGCCAAATTAGCTATTAGCAGTTCCTGTTTGCACTGTAACAATGGACAATGTACAGATTATCACAGGATTACTTTTGATACTGAAGAAAACTTCCACGTGTGGTGATTATGTGGCAAGAGCTGAAGTTCTAAGAAACACATTTTTTCCTCTGATTTCTAAGAAGATTTACGTACGTTTATCTGAGATAGCTGAATCTAACTGTATGTGTCATGTCTGTGTATTCAGATTTGATTGAGTCAGTGAGATGAAGGAATGCAATTTTTGACACAAATTGCACCAATCAGTGGGTCAAAATAGAAGCAGTTTTAATGTACAGCAGTATAATAATAATAAGTATAAAGTAAAAACTCATAAATTATTGTTCCGACTTTACTACACATGTGGACAAACAATACAAAGTCACCGCTCACCTGTTTGTATGTTCTCTCAGCCACACACATCATGAAGAAGAACAGTCCTATGAGACAGACTCTTTGCACCGTTGTGATCAAGAAAAAGGCGTAGGCCTGGGCATCAGGCGGCCCCACCGCCATTTCTATCAGCTCTGTCGGGGACAGGGAGCCGAGGCTCGACACGTCCAGACGCTGAGTCAAGCGGAAGGCAAAGGGAAGCAGTGCCAGGGTGGCGGTCATCAGGCCACCAAGCACAAGGTAACCCATACCCTGCTCCACCAACTTCACCTGTGCACAAGAAACACGAGAGAGACATCTTGTTACGTTGTGACATTTTTATGCTGACAAAAGCTACAGCAACTCAGACAACACCATTGTGTTAAATGAACACAGCCTGTGTATGACTTTGCGAATTTCTACAAGTGATTATGGGTGTCTGACAGCTCCATGCTCAACGGAGTGAGAAGATCACATTTTGGCATCATGTAAAATGTTAATTCTAATGTTTATCTGAAGATGGCGCTTCTTATAATTACAATATTTTCTGCCACATTTAAAAGCAGCATTGCAGTGCTACAGATGTGACAGTGTAGAAGACAAACTGGAAAACCTAGAAGATAGTATGTGTCGATACTGGACTTGAAGGCACACAGTCCAATTGCTTGGCTTTAAACTCCCGTATTATGCTGCACAAGCTGTTTCTAACTCCGAGCAATCTTTACCTCAAGAATTAATACCAATATAAAGAGGATAATGTGTACCCGTGTGAGGATGATCCCACTGATCTCCAATACTGACATGTCTGCTTTCTTACACTCGCCCTGCTCCCATATGATGGCACTGACACGGTCCTTGGATGGGTGGCATGCCTGCAGCCAAGACAGTTGGCTCTGAAATGAAAGACAACAAACAATATCCAGTTTTCTGGTGGTTTCCAATTTGTAAAAAAATGTAGTGTGGAGTTCTGCAATGCGCTTAAACTGTATACAGGAGATGGTTGTGGACTTACACATGCATACAGTCTACACAGTCTACATGAAGTCCACCATGGAATTTTGACAAATTGGGACTGCCAATGATTTTATTGATTAAATATCACAACATTTAAAATTAGTCGTAACACCGCAAAGTTGTATCCCCTTCGCAGTGTTTGACATCCATGAATAAATTGCACCAACAGGTTGATTCAGGACATTTTTTAAGACAAGCTAAGACAAGACCAGTCGAAGTAGAGTACTTAAAATCTGTGGCGATCTTACTCCGGAGATTCCCTGCTGTAGGCTCTCATCATCACTGCTCACAGTGGTGGTTTGTGGGAGCACCATGCCAGTGTTGTACCTCCCGTTCCCCTCACTGTCACTGCTCCCTGTGGAGGCGGAGTCAGGCCCTTGAAGGAGCTCCTCCCACATTGTGTCGTCAGTGTCGGAGGCAGGGCGAGAGCCCACGCTCGGCCTGAGGCGCTCCACCTCTCGAGGCTTCACCTTGATGGACGCCCCACTCCCTTCCTGTTTTCAGTATAGAAAGAGTTGTCTCAATCATGCGGAACTGTACTAAATCTTGAATGCTTGTTCTATATTAGAAACACACAACTCTGTACTTAAACTTTAATCTCTACAATAATTGAAAAGCTTGTTGTATATTAAAAAAAAACATCTTGCACATCTAACTCCAGTTTCATTAACGCACAGTGTAACAATATTTTTTACCTGAGGTCTTAATGTGGGTTTGGGATTAAACTTTAGATTTCTCTTCCTAACAAAAGGTGCAGATGTCAGCCAAGTTGTAGCAGGGTGTCTCTCTGGATGAGGTATTGGATTAATTACTTCCACAAGTTGAACCCCCTCCTCTTCCTCACTGGAGAGCTCGTCGGATGCCCCAAATCCTGACTTCCTTTTGTTCTGTGAGAAAATATCAAGACATACATCTATAAAATATATTCCAAATCATGCATGAATTCGACAGATGCCAAATGCCAAAGACTATACTACCATGGTGTAATATAAGGAACTTTTACAAATGACATTTGTATTTTAGCCTACTCATGTTTGATACATTTTTTTCAAATTGCGAATCATTTTTCATGGCATAGTTTAGGAAAATAATAAAATATATATTATAACTTAAAATGACTTTTCCAAAAGGTGAACGTACATTTTGTTCAAACCCGCAGTTGGAGTGGAAATAAAGGCCTTAAGGCGGCTTTGACTACAATCCCTGTACTACAAGAAATTAACAAAATAACCATCTGATAATCTAATGAATTCCAATACAATAGCCCTAGAGTAAATACAACAACAAAGATTCTAATATTTATTATAAGCTCTAGTCACAGTCAAGGAGTTCATCGATTGCATTAAAGTTACAGGTGTTCGTCTTTATCTGTACTATATTGGTGCCATTTGTCAGCTGAATTGACACTAACTCACATTAGAATCAATCTGCCTTTCTACAGATATTAAGACAGCAAACAAACAAAAAAAACTCTTGAAGATATTACAGATCAGTTACACATCAACATTAGCCAGAGGCCAAATAATGCTTAAATTTCAGCTGTGAATTTTTCACGACTTTTCCAATACAACCAACCTGTATTTATTGACTGTTGTTTTTTAATTCTGAAAATTACTTTTCACTGCTGACACAAGTTAGTTCCTTCTTAGCTTCACACCACAGTGCTGAGATTGATTAGTGAGATGACTGACTGTACCCTCCTCTCTTCGTTCCTGTATAATCGCTGGCTTTCTTCAAACTGCCAGGACCCCTGCTGCTCTGTGTCCCCGCTGTCATCCTTTTCTTCAGGTTTTTTCAGCCCTCTGCCCTTCCTTGGCCTGATGGAAACAGAATAAAAATAACAGTCAAAGACAAGAAATTGTAGATACAGCAGGCATTCCAAAATGAGCTGAAACCACAGGAGTCAGAGTATTATTGAGAGTATCAGAGATGGCTTTAGTACATAGAATAACTTAAGTCTTTGGGTACATTTTTGTGCATAACGTGGGAATTATGCATGCACCAAGAGGTGAGGTGTGCTGGCAAAGGCAAATGAGCGTGCAGTGCCTAACAATGAGAAAACCACCTCCTTCTGCGCGCAGGGCTGGTGGTGCAGCTGGCAGCTGGACTGCCCGAGGGCCACCGGCTGGACTCAGTCGACACAATCTGGCAGTGCACGGTGCCCAGCAGCAGCATCAGACACATGGGCCCAAACACCTCGCTGGCACTCACCCCAGGGACCTCCAAGTACAGCACCACTGCTGCCACTGAGGGGAGCAAAACATTTGGCAACAGCAAACAAAACGGTCTCTTAGGGGAGCCATTATAACAGAATTCATACTTACTAATGAGGTCTTTCTGTGTTGCTCAGGTGTGATGGGTTACACATTTATTGTTGCACATAATTGAATGTAAACTGTGACAAATGGAGATACTGAATTTAGTGGATATCAAAAAACATATACTGTGTTTATTTCCTTTAATGACTCTGTGTGTAATTGTGTTTCCATGGCTTAGCAAAGTCAAAAGAGAAAATCCCGAAACTCTTTAGCACTCATCTGAAGGATTTTTACCGCAGCAGCAGTAATGTTTTAATTGAAGTAAGACACAAACTCAAAATGTCACTGTTGCAATAAAAGCCTTTTAAACAGGAACCACAGTGTATAAAGTGTGCAGATTCCCTTTCTTTTTTTAAGGTAGTTTTAAATCCATGACTCCATGTGCATGTCGCGTTAGCCTGACTCCATATATTCTCCTTCTCTGTGGATTTTAAAGCACATGAATGGTTGCTAATGGTATTATAGACGAGGCTCATGAAGGGATTACTATTCTTCCAAACCTCTTCTCCAAGTGACGTTTTAATAAAACCTTTCGTGAATATAAATAATGTCGAGACAACACAGTGTGAGTCCGTTTATGTGTAGTCTGTTACTTGGAGCCTGGTTCTTGTCATTATGTAAATGTTTAAATCAATGTTCAAATTTAGGGCAGTTTTCCGAGAAACTCACAGCCCCAGTATAAGCAGAGCTTAGATTAGAAATGGTGAGCTTACCTTGCATGAAGTACAACACAAGGATACATGAGGAGATGGACTTGGAGGTCACCTGAATCCACCACTGGAAGAAGAACGGGAACAGCAGCACTCTCACCAGACCCTTCCGAGTCAGGGCTGTCCAGGGACTCTCTGGTTTGGCTTTGCTGAATGTTGATCCTGTGGGGAGGAATGAGAAAGTCTCTTACACAGCTTCAGTGAAACCATTATAGATACTATAAACAGTGAAACAAGCAGAACATGGGGAGAAATTACAAAGGTTGGTGTGGTATGTGATGAGGAAGCAGAAATGTGTAGCTGTGCGTATGCAGATGTTGTGAATGTGTCTGTTATCCAACAAACTAACAAGTGGAGAACTACTTTTCATTGACCCTCACCTCTTACTAAGTCGACATCGATGAGGTCTGGTTTGATGTGACCCGTCTTCTTTGGTTTGCTGTCCAAACCCTAGATGAGTGGCAAGTGGTATTTTTGATTTAGTTGTAAATGCACAACATAAATACACAAACGTTGATTTCTTTACAGAGATTTGTAGGTGTCTTACATTTATATCTGCCTGCTCCAGAGATTTCTCCCAGACTTGTTGATCATAGGCCCCGATCTGTAGCAACAACAAGAGAACTTTTATAATTATGAAGCACCGGGATTACTAAGGAGTCCATATTTACCACGCCAAGGTTTTGCCCAGTTAAAATTGAAGAAAAGTGGCACTGTTTAAAAATGCATGTCTGGACTCCCGCTAATAAATTATTCCAATCAAAACCTGCTTCTACAGAGACTGAGGGAGGCAGAGCTGATCACAGTGCTTTAATAAATACATTGAGGTAAATGACTGTTAAAACTACTTCAAATAAACTGGGTAATTAAAATGAATGCATTTAAAAATGTATATGAACCAACTGAATTTTCATCTGGCATTTCAAGACAACAAATTAAGAGTCTCATACATAGCATATGTGAAGATGAGTATGAAACAGACATTTCACAATAGATCTACATAAACTATTGTAAATAAGATTTAAAAAGGTAAAATATGGGACTTAGTAGTATGATAGTTCATCAGCAGAAAACACTTTCTTTTGCTCTCCACTGCTTTTCAGACATGTCAACACATGACTAAATGAGCCTGGCATCAGATTCTATCATGCTGTACTTCATGCAAATGAGATGAAATGCTGCTGGGCTCATAACATGAATTGAAAAATTACAGTGAATCAGTCTTGAGCCCAGACAGGCTTAGAAATCAACTCCCTACATGTGTCCACATACGGTAACCTGTTGAACAGGTCATACCTTCTTTGTTTTTACCAACTTCATTTGGTTTGTACACAGTCATACAAAACCAAGAACGGTAAACAGGGGAAAGGGAACATGTATTGACTAAAAAGAGGATTTTGTTGATCAATGAGAAGTGCCCCTGCCAAATAATAGATGACAAACTAATAAAATAAATTACAACGTCTTGAACTGGTTTATGCTGGGTTTTCTCTGAGACCATTTACATTTATTGATATAAAACTTGGCATTTAAAATAAGAAGATTTAAAATAAAAACATGCCCTTTGTCAGTGTAATTTATTTTCATATAAAAATAATACATCTCTTTTCTGGAAATTAATCTTAGTCCAATACATCCTTTGGAATACATGCTCTCAGTGATGGAAAGTAACTAAGTACATTTTCTCAAGTACAGTTTTGAGGTACTTGTACTTTACTTGAGTATTTCCATTTTCTGCTACTTTATACTTCTACTCAACTAAATTTCAGAAACAATTATTGTACTTTTTACTTCACTACATTTATTTGATAACTTTAGTTACTTGTTGCTTTGCAGATTCAGATTAATAATACAAAACAAAATCAACAAATAAATTGTGATGTAGTACTACAGATTAAGAGAAAACTTTATTGATCTCTGGGTGATAAATTCACAAGCTACCCAGCAGATAAAGTAATTGAAATTAGCTCCATCTTTACCAGCTGCAGCATTTAAGCGGTGAACATATTAATGCATCAATAATTATCATCCAATATCATAATGTACATTATTCTGAAATGGGCCATTCTGCATAATGAGTACTTTTACTTTTGGTACTTTAAGTATATTTTGATGCTAATACTTTTGTACTTTTAGTCAAATTTTGAATGCAGGACATGTACTTGTAACAGAGTATTTTTACACTATAGCATTGCTGCTTTTAACTACAAGATGTGAGTACTTCTTCCACCTCTGCATGTTCTACATCAATCCCCAAAAAACTGACACATAAATTCTCAACATAAATGTATAGTTGTTTCTGTGCCAATAACACAAAATCCACAGGATTCAGAGATGTTTTACGTATATATCTTTTTAGAGATTGGTTTGTTTTAAAACAGGGCTACTCCTTTAACTTTAAATATTTGTCTTACCTTCTCTTGATACCAGGCGATTCTAGCCATTGTCATCAGATGCTGGAACCAGTGAAGTCAGGTCATTTCACAAAGAGCTCAGGAGACAGAGAGGACTGAACAGAGATCCAGATTTGTTCACTAAACAAAAAAAAGGGGGGCACAGACACATTGAACCTGACATAAAAGCAACACAATGAAGAACAATGGTTAACAAAAGAAACTAAATAGAAAGTTAGCTGTACACAAACCGTTACGACGTATGTTACGATGTTGGTTTATCTGTTAACGTTAAAGTAAAACGTCGTAACCAAGGAAACGTTAGCTAACATTAGCTGCACGTTAGCACGAGACCAAAGTAACTTACCTGAAATAAAACAGCACGGGTTGATTTGGCACAAACTGGCAGATACCTTTAGTAATCATCACAAACTGGTCGTTAAATACTTTGTCATGTTTTCATGTTGCAGCGTCTTGTTGCCAAACTGAGCTAACAACTGCTAGGTTAGCTACGCGCTTTACGTCAACTGCCACTTTTCGACGCGTTGAATGACTCGTAAATGTGGCATTTATAAATTGTTTTCTTTACACGCACATGTCTAGTTACCGATACGTTTATTTAAGGTATTCTATACTTCGCTAACTTCTCCCTTGTTAAACATTTGGCTCTATCTTCCGCTTCCCTTTTCCGGGGTTTGTTGTGCTCTTTTGCTGATTTTTCTTCCCTATGCGTCGTCTCTCAGGCGGACTATGCGCTCGCTCAGGCTGCGTCCAGAATCTTTTTCCTTCGGTAAGATTTACAGACAATAAACCGCTACCATTGCCTTAAAGCTTGATTAAAAAATCTGGGCTCTACATTTTAACATAAACATTTGACTGATGTAGCTTGGCGCACACTAGTAGAGGAAAAGTGTTGCCTGAGAGGCTAATCTAAGGGAGAAAAATACCCAATCACACATTTTCCTGAAATTGTTCCTAACATTTCAGCCAATCAGACCGCAGCAAGAGACAAAGTGACATGATGATAATGAACAAGGTGTCAGGTTCAGGACCATGGCCAGGACTTGAGAGATACTACAACCCCAACCCCCCTTATAAAGTATTTGACTAGCCACCTGTAAAATTTTCTTTTTCCAAATTTTCAATATCAATTTAACTTCTAAAATATATATCCGACTAGCTCCCTACACAATTGCCTGAATACCAACAATACCAGGAATATAATTATGGTGGATACATTCCAAATCTTAAAATAATTATTTTAATGTATGTTTCTGGCCTTAAACAGTCCAGTTTGAGGATTTTGACTCAAAACACTTAAACCATGTGCACTTTATGTGAAACTGCACAATATGAACTTCTTCTCAGTACAATAACACCTCAAAATTCCCTGGTACAACATCAAGGACATGACCTTGGTGTTTTTTAAAGGGGGCTACGGTCCTGTTCAAATTGCTTTTGTACGACCAACAATCCAAAAATAATCAGTTTGGGATCACAAAAGACAGAGAAAAGCAAATCATCACAACTGAGAAGCTGGAAAGAGGGTGTATGTGGCATATTTTGCTTGAAAAATGACAATTCATCAATTCTTAAAATGGATGCAGATTAATTTGCAGATTGACTGATGAGTTTTGGCTCCAATGATGCAGATGATGTTTTTTAAAGGCATACAAAATGACCACAATCCATATGGAAATATATCAGAAACCTGTATTTTTATGATGACAATATACAAGATAAAACCCTGTAACATCATTGCAACACACTACTAACTATCTACTCTCTGAAGGGTCCATTTTTTTTAGCTAAATGACAGTCATCTGTGCACCACTGTTCAAAATGATACGGTCTCAGAGAACAACTCCGCTGTCTTGCACGTCAGTTGACAGCCTGTCAAGATAGAGAAAGAGTCATTTGTCACTCGACTCCTGATTGTCTGCTGACGGTTGGTCTTGCTCAGCTGCACACACGATCTTCGCCTTGACCTTCTTGTTGGAGGAAATGATAAAGTAGGGGCTGAGAGAGGCGTAGCAGGAGGAGAAGAACACCCTCATATCAGCCACCACTGGTGACACCTTCGCCACCGTCAGCATGTAGATCCAGATCACGTTATCAATCCCGAAGAAGACCACGTACAGAACCACCAAGGTGACCACTGTTTTGGCCGCCCTGGTCTCTGCCCCACCGCCCTGAGAGCGACGGATCCCTCTCACCTGGCGGCTGTGGCGGTGGAGAAGCAGCAGGATGTAACCACTTGAGCCGACCATCAGGACGACAAAGGCAAAATCCCTCACAGAGACAGCCACCCCGTTAATGACGTAGGACAGGTTGTCTCTGAAGTCCACATGACAGAAGCCCAGGTTGAGGGTAAAGGCCGGGACAGTGCCATTACGTGGAGCCATAGAGAAGAAAGGGGCTGCGATGCATATGGCCATGTTGAGGAGCCACAGTCCTGCAAAGGTGGGGAGAACCAGGGAGGGAAGTGCAGGCTTCAACCTGGACAAACGGGGCCCAGCGGGGGCGATGGTCACTGCCTGAAACACACTGAGCATGCAGGTGATGCAGACTGACAAAGCTCGGCCAATACGGTAGGCGTAGATCACCACTTTACAGCCGGGATCGTTCAGCAGGTCCCTCAGTCCAAACACAGTCATAGTCTGGGGGACGCAGCGGGTCAGTAGCAGCATCAGGTTGGCGAAGGCCAGGTGGCACAGGATCATGTCCACAGGAAGGAGCTTGGGTTCGGTGTAAATGATGTGGGTGTACGCCAGCAGCACCACAGTGTTCCCCAAGATGCCCATGCCTGTTTGCAAGAGGAAGGAGACCCCTTTGATGGTCACACACAGATCCATGACACCACGTCCTGCATCGGTCATGATTTACAAAGAAGACAGAGAATCAAATCTGTTATGAATACACTGCACACAAGAAACATCCTCCAGGTTTGGTTACATCAAGTTTGATAGAAACCTAATATAACCAGATAGCCGGGATATAATCATGTCATCTCTTGGATGTCTTTCAGTGAAAATAATGCTCACCTGAAGTTGCAGGTTAAAAGTTAAACCTGTTGTGCATTAACTGTTTAATAGCCTGCGTAATTACAATTTATAGTCTTCGATGCCCCTCGAGGTCATTAGCCAAACATCGCAGCGTTCAGCCCACAGTTTGGAAAATTAAAGCAACAAACTAAATCTGACTCAGATGGTCTCAGAGGGGAAGCACTGCAAAGGGAATATAGTACCACTGAAAGATACACACAATTTTTTAAGTCTGTCTTAAAACAATAGTTCAGTGCCAAGGTGAGCATCGGAACAGTTTTTGCTTTCGGTAATCATGCCTCCTGTTCATACTGGCTGTGAGGAGATCCCTTCCTACAATGCTTCCAATGGAAGTGATGGAGGACAAAATCCACAGACCTCGTTCTGTACGAAAATGTATTCCAAAGTTTATTTGAAGTTAATATGAGCCTTCAGCAGTGTGAGTTAGACAAATCAAGTCAGTATCGTCCACAGTTACAGTCTTTTTAGTGTGAATTTCCCTCTTTGTGTTTCCTTTCTGTGTGGCAGCAGGGGGATAATAATTCAAACAGGGAATTTAGTACTAAAAAGACTTCAGAAAATCTCCCCTTGATTTGTCTAACTGAGACTGTTGAAGCATCATATTAACTTCAGATAAACTGTTATTTTTGCACCGAACGAGGACTGTGGATTTTGTCCTCCATCACTTCCATTGGAAACATGTTCTTTTAGTGGTCAGTATGACCAGGAGAGATGATTACAGCAAGCAGAATCTGTTTCAATGCACATGTGGGAATATGAGTATTGTTTTAAGACAGACTTGAAAAAATGTGAATTTATCCTTTAAGTTTTAACGTAACATCCTTAATTACCTTCACAATAAATAACAATAAATAACTAGGAAAGATGAGAGCAGCTGGAAATTAGAGTAAATCTTTCTGTTTGGAGTCAGATACAGAAGCACAGGCGTGATATCAAACTTCAAACAAATGGCATGAATCTGCAAATCACCCTCCTTTTTTAATATGAATAAAGGTGCTCCGGGCTGTACATCAACACAGTACTGCAGATTAGTTTTAGGCTTTAATGTTGGGAAATTGTTCATCATCGCAGAAAGTAACTGAGCTGCCTTAGGTCATATGAATAACATATGTGAGATCTTATGTGAATTCTAAACTTGAGTGGTGTCTTTTGTTCTTAAATCCCGCATGTCAGTTTCTATAGACAGAAAGACTGCACGTCAATCTTCTGAAATATTATAATGCTATTTCCCCATGGAGTTCAAAAAATAGAGTGAAACAACCCCTGCGGAGACAATAGTGTACGGTTATTGTTGATGCAAAAGCAGCCTGATGATGCCTTGAATGAGCCATCAAGAGGCTTTTACATGCACAGCTGGTGCTTTAGATTGCGTTGCTTTCCTCCTTCCTGTCCTGGGAACATGTTAAAAGACACAGAGGAGCAAGACAATTAGCCATAAAACAACGCATGTTTGTACTAATTGGGGGCATGGGGACAAGCAGCCATTACGCATTTATGTACTTAACTCTCAGCACTGACATATGCTACAGCAGAAGTTTGTAATTCGTTTTCCAGCACTATCTACATAAACTGTAAATGGCAAATGTGTCATTCAGTTTTATATCACTGTTTTGTCAGTTGAAAAATTCAGACTGGGTGTGTGTGCTGAAACAGCGCTGTTTGAGAAGCTTGTTTTCTCCTGGGAGTGGGCTTTGGAATAAAGCATCATAAGATGTGTTATTTCCCTGTGTGTTTTTTTTTACATGTTTACATGTTCAGAGAGCTAATTAAAATGGCAAGTTCAAGCACGTCCTTCTCAGGAGACTGCATCATGTACAGTACGCTGCATTACAAGTTTAAAAATCCAGGCTTTTTTTTCCCCCTGACACGAGAGTTAATTTCTTTTGTTTACGGCTGATGTAAATTGTTTTTCACATTGCACTAATTCAATTTTAATTTTACAATAGCTAATTCAGTCAAAATAATATCCATAGAGATGAAGTTTACATCCACTTAGTATACAGGGCATGTCAAAAACTATATGCACAATTGTTTCTGTGCATGCAATGTACATGTCATGTTGTATTTCTGATTAAAGGATACCTTTATGGATATAATATAAGTTAATGATTTTGCATGCATAATAAAATACTTTGCACAATATGAGCTGTACTGAAATGAGCCAAATTAAAACAATCCTGTTTAATATATGATTTACATAGCGACAGCCTTAGTGTTTAGAAATGCATTCTCTTGCATTTTGTGTTGTATTAACTTTAATTAGGTCACTTCTCGTGTGTTTATGTTAGTTGTTTGCATACAAGTCAAGTTACTTCAGAGATACAATGGGGTCCAAAAGTCTGAGACCACTAGCCACTATTTTGCATTTGTTTTGAATGTAATACTATTTTTTTCATCACAAATGATAATATCAGCTTCACAATTTGAGTGAAAAGTTGAATCTTCATCTTCAAAACCCACATGACTTTCAGAATCTCTATTTGGTATGTCCCCCTTTTGCTTTAATGACAGCGTGCACTTGAGCTGGCATGGACTCCACAAGTTTGTGCAAAACCTGATGACCCCTGTTATCCCAGCATGATCTGAAAGTGTTCCAAAGAGCTTCTTGTGATGTCACAGAATGCTTGGCTTTCTCAGTCTTCAACTGCCCCCATAAATGTTCAGTGGTGTTGAGATCAGGTGACTGTGGAGGAAAGTCCATGACAGTCAGGACTCCTTGGTCTTCTTTGGTCTTCAAATAGTTTTTGCAAAGCTTTGAGGTGTGTTTGGAGTCATTGTCCTGCTGCAGTATGAATCCTTCTCCACAAAGATGCAAACCAAGGGTAAAGCATGTCTCTGAAGAATGGAGTGGTACTTCTCCTTGGTCAGGGTGTAGTCAATTCGGTGCAGGGTTCCAAGTCCAGAGTAGGCAAAACACCCCCAGACTTGAATATTCCCACCACCATGTTTCACTGTCGGTTTGATACACTGCGGTATCATTCTCCTGGTCATCTCCTTACATACACCCTTCTATTACTGCGATAAATCTCAAACTTGGATTCATCAGTATATAGGAAATGCTACTATTTCTTAGCCCACCCCAAGCGTTTGGAATTATTTCCCCTCCTGAGAAGTGGTTTAGAAACTGCTACTCGTCCTCTGAGACCACAAGACAGGCTTCTTTTGACAGTACTTTTGCTGATTGGAGTCTTGCGTTGTTTATTTAGCAAATTCTGTATCTGTGATGAAGTTGCTTTTCTATCTCCCAGGGAACTAAGCTTGATGTATCTTCTGATGGTGTGGGTCACTTTTGGTCTGCCTGATCGTGCTTTCGATACAACTGATCCAGTTTCTGCAAAGCGTTTTAGAGCCCCATGCACTGCCCCCTTGGAAACCTTTAGTCTATTTAGTCTTTAGTCTGCTGAGAAAGCCCCTCTTTGTTTAGAATAACAATTTGACTTCTGACACTTCCACTTAGTTCTGATGCCATGTTTCCCACTATCACAATGCCACTTTGTAAGCAATGATCTGCTATAGATCATGAGGCACAGCCATATTTACAGGTGAACAGGTGAAAGAAAAGGCTGCAAGTTGAGTTACTTAAATGAGCCTTTGATGAGGATTATTTCCAGGTTTACGTGAAAATATTAGAGATTTTCAATGTGGTCTCAGACTTTTGGACCCCACTGTATATAGCACTTTTTAACCTTTTGCACCTTTAAGTATGCTGGTGAGGGCAACAGCTTTGGCTGGTGAAGAGGGAATATTGAGTGCACCCCTCACTGTGCCAGTTAATCTGTCCCACAGCAAAAATGTGGTTTAAGAGGCTTTTGGCTTAGCAGTCTCCTGTCTGATATTGATGGGCCTTAGACTCATTGCATTATTTGCATTTAAGGGGAGGGGAAAAATTCACCTCCCAAGACCTTAGACTTTATTTGGCTCTATATCTACAGTACGCACATTTTCTATCTTTTTTAATATCTTTCCAGCATACAAGCAAGATAACTCAATCACGCATAACGCTCACTCGAAAACACAAACTGAGTATTTTCATTCCACTGTTCGGGTGCCTTCGCCTGTCACATCAAATCTACAGAGATCATTCATCAGTTTAGGTACCTGTCTGTTTTCCCTCTGTTCTCTCTATTCATATCATATGTTTTATTGTGTTTTATGTACCTTCAAGTCTGTGTGTGATGGAGGTTTCACATGGCTGCAAGACAAATTTCCCTTTGAGGACAATAACGTTAAATTTGAAGTGTCTAAATTTAACGGATATTGGTGGAGAAAGAAGTTGGATCCTCTACTTAAGTAAAACTAGTGATATCATACTGTAAAATACTCCATTACAAGTAAAAGCCCTGCATTAAAAATGTTAGCTAAGTAAAAGTATATAAGCAACATTAGCAAAATGTAATTAAAAGTAAAAGTACTCAATAGAGAAAAATGGCCCAGTGAGTGTTATATTATATCATTGGATTATTGTTACTGATGTGTTAGTATCATTTTACTGTTGCAATTGGTAAAGGTGAAGCTCATTTTAACTGCTTTATATAATATTGGCTACAAAGCATCATATTTTATAAAATGATCATATGTTTTGTCTGTAAAACCTTAATTCATAAACTAGTTACTAGTTATTTTGAACAATAATTATTGTAATAATTATTGGTTATTGTACATGTAACTAATCTCATTAATGATCACATTGTGGTATTTTCTCTTTTAATTTCAGTGGAGGACGTGTCTCATCATGTACTTATGAAAAATGGCCTAAATATTCATTACCAATTCCCTGCTGTGGGACATGTTGCAGTTAAATCATGCTGCCCACCCTCACTGATTTGCCCTTACAACATCCTCACAGTTTAAGTTTAATTCCACTTTTAGAACTTTTATTGCTTTGAAAGAATTACACAATCATAAATTGGATGCTATGTCACGCTCTACAAATGAAACTGTGGGTGATCTATCACACAGACTGAGTGGAACGTCCTCTGGCTTTCACTTTGTTTCAACTTTCTCCACTGGAGGACACTGTGGTGTTGGTATTTGACTAACCAACACAAAGGAGGTCTCCTTAATGGGTAGTGGCTTTTAAAATTGATTGCAGAGATGAAAAATACAAAAGTAGTGTGAAGGGTCTTATAAGGAAATCTAAATATAGGATCAGTAATTAGAAAAAGTATTCAATAGTCTCCACTCAGTAAAATGGTGACAATGAGAAATTGTTTCAATCTTTTTTGAGAATAAACACAAGGCTAATAGATATTATCCCCTCATTAACACCATTTTCTCTGTCCACTGGTTGGATCTTTGTAAATGAATCTAAACACAGCTTTCTCTGTGTTATCCTGTCTGTCTAAAACCCAGTGAGGGGACAGAAGCAGTCATCTGAATTGATCTCAAGTAATTAGGGGCTGAGGGAAGAGAAGTCAATGGACCATGAAAAACAGATCCAACAACTGTAACCTGTTTGCAAGTATAAGAGCACAAACAACCCAACTACTTCAGGAGAGAGGGATCAGGGACAAGGTCCACTTCAGACCTTGTTAGCTTTGACTCTTCTCAGGTAGGGGTGTAAGCTTGTTATTTTTCTGATATCATTTTGAATGCCAGGTATTGCTTAACATTCAGAAAGACATTACAAACTATACCTGGTTTATTTAATTGTACTCTTTTCTATTTGGGCAGGAATGCCATCAGAGGAGTTTGTCCGTGGGATGCTCTATCTGTCCCTCACTGTTGTGGGAGTCCCGGGTAACGCTGCCGTCATCCTGGCATTCCTCCTCTTGCTGTACCAGGAGAACCGGCTCCTGCCAGCTGATGCCATTGTCCTGCACCTGGCCTGTGTCAACCTGCTGGTGGTGGGTGTTCGCTGTCTGCTGGAGACCCTGGCCTCCTTCCGCCTGGCCAGCATCTTTGGAGACTTGGGCTGTAAGGCTGTGATCTTTATCTACAGGACAACCCGTGCCCTCTCAATCTGGCTCACCTTCGTCCTGAGTGCCTACCAGTGCCTGAGCATTGCCCCTCCCGGATCACGCTGGGCCTCCGTCCGTGCCTTGGTAGCCCACTATTTGGGCTTTGTGTTCCTCTTCCTTTGGCTCCTCAACACCTGCATGAGCTCGGCAGCCATACTCTTCTCCTTCGGCACCCGGAATGACTCCAGCCTAATAAACCACGGCATCAATGTACAATTCTGCTATGTTCACTTTCCTTCAAAGTTGTCCAAAGAGGCAAATGGGGCAGCTCAGGTGGGCAGAGATGTGGTGCCCATGGCCCTCATGACTCTAGCTAGTCTGATAATTCTAGTCTTTCTTTACAAGCACAGCCAGCAGGTGAAGGGGCTCCGCAGCAGTAGTAGCGGTGGGGGAAGTGGTGGAGCTGAGCACCGAGCTGCCAAAGCCGTGGTGGCACTTGTGACCTTATATGTGGTCCTCTATGGGGTAGATAATGGGCTTTGGGTGTACACTCTCATTGTAAGGAAGACCATGAGATCCTCACTGATCTCTGACCTGCGTATATTCTTCTCCTCACTCTATGCAGCACTAAGCCCCGTGGTGATCATTGCATCAAACAGGAAGGTGAATGGCAGGCTGAGGTGTGTACTGCAGGAGAAGCCTGTTCAGGAGAAAGCCACAAGTCTTTCTACTATGTGAGGCCGGCTGGAATGGCTGATTACCCACAGGGCAGCAGAGAAAGCCAAGATGCTGAGGACTGAATTTTTCTAACATCTAAGTAATGTATGGGTTATTCTGTCTTTCTATATATTGGGTAAATAATGTTTGTGATAGGAATTGCAGGAGAGACTCTTCTTTAATCTGTAGTGCTTTGAGTGGTTGTGAATTCATAATAATGATGCTTTTTTCTAATATTTATTAAAATATCTTGTTTATGAGACTTTTCAGGTATGTTGTGAAATAACTGATGAGTGTTTAGCACCTGTAGCTGTGGATGAGATGGTGTACCTGTGGGCAGGGGCAACCAATTGTCTCACAGTCTGTAATTAAGGAAGAAAAACTGTCATAACAACCCTGTTACTCAGTACAGGTCTGTGTGGATCTCTGCTGATCTGGCGCTATGTTGCTTTGTTTGTTTATTCACTATGTTCTCTCCATCTTAATTGGATGGAAGAATTATAGCCGGGTGACTCAGGGCTCAATGTAGCTGTCAAATGACTTCCAGCTGCCCATTTAAGTATAATTAAGGCTTTGAATAGAATCTGGGAAATGTTCCGTGCTAATGAGGCAGGTTAATTGTCCAACACAGAATTGGTTAAAAACCCGATGGGAAAACTATATTCTTTAGAGAAAAAAAAGATGAAAAAGATGTTCATTACTCAATACTGAATTACTCAATACAATGCTGACAATGTATGTCTGAGTTCTGCGGGTGCAGTTATAATAAAAGGAGACTTTAGGGACACAAAGCTACGGCTTGGCACAAGCCCTTAAGAGTTTGCTGTGGATGTGGCAATGTGGGAATGTAGGAGTCATTATGTAATTGCCATGTCTTGGAGAAGCAAGGGCAGAAAGAGAGGGTGAGGACAGAACAACCTCTGTGAGTGACAGTCCAAAAGACATAAAGTGGGGCTGCCAGCACTCTGTGATCCTGCAATAACTCTAAAGTGCAATCAGTGCAGCGCAATTCAACTGCTGTCGCAATGCAGGTGAGGAGGAGGAGGAGGAGGAGATGTCCTCTTTCTGTGCTTGTGCAGAACTGTCGCAACACCAAGTTGACATCAAAGGATATTAAAGGCCATACAATAAGATTGATCTTTCGTCAAAGCGCAACATTCACTTTTATTGTAGAAGTTAAATAAAAGCCATTAAAACCCTCCGTGATGTGATAATATTTTTTGGAAAGCTCTCTCCAGATGACAAATTCCATGTGTCTTACTCTTCAAACCACTGAAATCTGATTGGCACTTTACACAGACTCCGGTGGAATGAAGGATAGAATACATGGATGGTTTCATTAGAGCAGCGAGCGTGCTGGCGCCTCCGGTGAGGAATCACTGGGAATTAAATAGTTGACATGGCTGATTCCCTTCAATGCTTTCAATGATGTCATTCTTTCTCTTTCTGTTGGGGAAAAAAGTGGCAGATCAGTTAAAAGGAACAAACACATGAAAAACAGGTTCCATTTGTGTGTGTGCTCATGTCTCTTTCTATGTGTGTGTGTGTGTGTGTGTGTGTGTGTGTGAAGGGTGTGCCAGGCAGGCCTCTCCCCGCACAAGACAGGACCTGTTTTTACTGTTTTCCATCCTTCTGGAGTCTTTTGAGCCCAGCGAATGCAGGGTGCTGTTAGACATGTAGAGACCAAACCCACACAAATGTAACCCTCTATTACTGCCTCATTTTCAAATCACCAGCAACCTTCAGCTCTCGCATTTTCCCCTCCAAGACTTAATTCTGCAGCTAAAACAGAACTTGCAATAGCTGATAAATTTACATTGTCGTCATCTCCAACTGCAACTCACCTGCTTGACAAGGCAAGATGTGGGAAATGCAGGAAAAATAACACAACAAAGCACCAGTGCCTGACATTTACCAAAGAAACAAACCTACAAATGCAAACCTTTTCTGTTTTTTTGTCTGCAGTTAGACAAGGTATACAACACAAACCTGTTCAAAAGACACATTAAAAAAAAGCTCTTGAGTTCCCCAGAATGGTCGGTTAAATGAAGTCGAAGGGTTGCAGTAAATCCCGCCAGCTGATCCACCCCTGCTGTGCCTGATGTCAGTCTGTTTACCTGCACCAGGTACAGGCATTTTTGTCCCCCGAGCCCACCAATGGCGATGCAGCAACAGGGTTAAACCTCGCCCTTTTTCTGCCTTGAAGCCAGTCCACACCCTAATCTGGCCCTTTTTTACACAGGCGCTGAAAGTTAAACCAAACCCTCTCCTCCCCCGCAGAAAACTTTTCGAATTACACAAACATCAGAATCTGAATCACTAAAATCACAGAGTGCAACATGCAGAATTTGGTGCTGTTATACTGATGTGGGGCCAAATTGGCAACTAATATGGTAATACATGCAAACAGTGTCAACAAGCATGTTTCAACAACACATTAACCTCCTGAAATCAATGCTAAATAATTTGATAATGATACATGAAAGCATTTTGAAAGCATCATCAACCTGTTCACATCTAAAATATCAATTAAATCCAGTAACCTTGAAAGTTATTTTAGTTATTAATCCCATAAAAATCTTCTCTCTGATGTTTTTTCCAGTTAAGAAGAGTTCTGGCTGACTATAGCAACTGGAAACTTTGGGGCTTATTACTGTGGTGAAAATATATTGGTAATAAACACATCCTGCGGTACTTTCAAAACCCAAATTTTATGGAAATGACAGACGTAATAAGCCCTTTTTATGTTTGCTGATACCGTCTTTGCCTTTCCTTCAAAGGGATGTTTCTTTAGGCGTGTTGTTTAGAGGATTTATTCCCTGTTTGAGTGAAGCTACTGATGGAGAATGCCATAAAAAAACTGTCCTTTTAAATAAATCATCTCATTTAGTATTTTGCAGGGACTGATCATAAAGAAAAAATCACATCGTATAAGTCATTTTAATTCAATGCAGTGCCCATTTGGCATTTCTTTGGACACAAATAAAGAAAAAAATTAAATCGTGTGAAAGCAATGTACTGTAAACTCTACCTCAGAATACCTGCCAGGAGATGACACAAGTTAAACATGAGTTTTATTTTATTTTTTGCACTCTTAAGGTACAGAGTTGTATGTGTGTGACCCACTTCCTTGTATCCACCCAGTTTAACTGATTCCCTCAGACGGGGAACAAACATGGTCGTGTCTCAGCTTGTCTGGAATGCTGCACTGCACGTCAGCAAGGAGCTCCGTATTCAAGATGGTGAGAGAGTTACAGACTTTACAGGGTTAAGGTAAAAGTTTGGCCTGTCCTGTCTCGATGAACGTGGCAACACTTCTTGATTTATCCTGATGAAGACCCATTTTGTAGAAAAAGGCTGCTGGTTTAATATCCACGTAAATCTACAGGTTCTGGGGTTCAGTGGTTGACTTTATAGTTCTGACAGCCTGATTTTACTACACAAGGAATAGTTTGACATTTTTCATTTCCGAGAGTTAGATGAGAAGATCGATACCACTCTCATACTCTATGTACTATGTAGCTAAAGCCAGATGGGAAAACAGCTACCTTTGCTCTATCCAAAGGTAACAAAATCTCTAAAGCTCACTAATCAAAGTGTTATATCTCATTTGTGTGATCTATATAAAAACCAAAGTGTGAAAGCAACATGTTGAATTTTTATGAGTAGTTAGTTTGGACAGAGCCAAGCTAGTGGTTTCCCCCTGTTTCCAGCATCTGTGCTAAGCTAAGCGAACTGGATGCTGGCTATAGCTTTACATGTACTGTATAGACATGAAAGTGTTATTGATCTTTGCATCTAACTCTCATAAGCAAGAAAGCAAATAGGCCTTTTTCCCAAAATGTCAAACTTTTCCTTTAAATGTAATCTACAATCAGTGAAGTTTACAGAAAAAGTTGGAAAAGTTACAAGACAATGCCTCTTTTAATTCAGTAACAAGTCAAAATCCACTCAAAAGTGAGAAAATATATAAATATTTATAAGTATTTTATATAAACATTAATGCGGCTGGAAAAAAAGAGCAAAATTTTGCATGACAGACAATCGTGGCTATCCAAATAAGCATGGACAGTGAAACTACTACTCTACCCTTACAATGGCTGCATTATCTATGACATATTTCCAGTGAACCAGTGAGGACATGGACCACACTGAAGGAGGGTGGGGGTGGGGTTTAAGGCTCCGAAGCCCCGGGGCAGCAGCTTGCTGCAACTCCACGACTCTCAGGTAAGATATGCACTGCTGTGCTGAGACTTGAAAGACCTTCATGATGCACAGCTCCCTATCCAGCAGTGTATCACACTATGAGGAAAAGAAAAAAGAGCGGAAGGAGTGGAAAAGAAAAGATTGGGTTGCTGAGTTGGAGAAAAAAAACTCTGTAAACAGGCATGGAAATGTTGTCATATGAACCTCTGAGAAATAACTGAATATTAATAATCTTTCACAAAGAAGATGGGAGTCACAGCTTGAATTGGCTGAACTGAAAGGTGAAACCTGCCCTGACGCGAACCAAGTATCAGTATGTGCTATGTCAGTATTCTCTCAATATGTGGCTTATAATTTATTACTCTGGGGTGAATTAGTTTTTATTTTATCTTTATTCAGGTAGTCTCACTGAGATCAAGACCTCTTTTTTTAAAGAGAAAGATACATTTCAAGAGAGTTAGAAATGTATATCAGCGAGGAATGGGCTTCATTGACATGTCAGTTTGCAGGGATTTATCCTTTGATGAGCCAATCCAGTGTCCCTCGGGGACGCTGATTCATGCTGAATGCTGTGTGAATGCATAAATCCAGCGCCCAGATTTTAATCTCTTTAAATGATTGCAGTTAAAAGGCAGCTAACATGACGGGGCTCAAACTGGGGGTTTGAAAGTTGAATTAAGCTCCAGGAATAATAGTGAAGCCGCATCTGCAACTGCCTGCTCAGTACTTTATTTCTTTATTTTGAATAAAGTGCCTGAAAACAGAAGCAAATTCAAAACTCAGCACTCCTTCTTCTCTCAAAAACTCCAGAGACATTCCCGAATATCATGCAACACTCTGACATTGTGACATCAAGCCAGGTCTCCACATAGTAGTTACCCAAATACAGCTCAGATACATATATATAGATAGATATTTACTTAACATATATGAATAAATACTCAGTGTTGATTTTGAATTATACTGTATGTATCTGAGATCTGTGTTTCTGCATGTTATATTTGTGGAGGCTATTAGCTCTCAGCTGAATACTGTATGTGTTATTAGTGCTGCAGATGCAGAGAGTAGACTGTGTATCTTAGATCTGGAGGGAAAAACACAACACACAACTGTATCTGTGAAGTAACTTTTAAATAAAGTCAATAGTTCAAGTAATAGTTTGGTGTTTGCAATTTTCCCAATAGTTATATAAGAAGATCAATACCACAGTCCTGTACAGTGTCTGTGCAGTAGATATGAAGCTAGAGCTGGCAGCCAGTTAGCTAGATGAAGTTCACTAATTAACAGGTTACATCTGGTTTGTTTTATCCGTACAAAAACTGAAGTGTAAATGGGTGACAATTTGCGGTTTTATGGGGGATGTTATGTGCCGGACTACTACTCTGCTGGGCGGAGTTACTTCCTTGAGTCTTGTCAAAATAGTCCCCTCATAAAACCACAACTTGTTGTTTATATATGGATTAAATAAACCAGATATAACGTGTTAATTAGTGAACTTTAGAGGTGGATTTTTTTTTATCTTTGAACAGAGCCAGGCTAGCTGTTTCCTCCTGTTTACAGTCTTTATGCTAGGCTAAGCTGTGCAAACAGGCTGCTGGCAGTGGCATCATTTTTACCATAAAGACATGAGAGTGGTACAGATCCTCTCACCTAATGCTCTGCAGGACAACCAACAAATGTATTGCCCAAAATATTGAACTGTCCCTTTAATGGTGAATATCCGGAGTGTTCATTTCCAAAATGCTGCATGTTCACGAGTATTTTCATCCCTCACTGATGTTAAATTGGTTATAAATCAACCAGCAGACCCAACAACGACCTTTAATCAAAAAGTAACATAACCTTCTTCATGTCAAATTTACACTGTAGCAGTAACAAGGATCCTGCCCTTTATCTTTCCCATCTTCCCCTGTAAATGCCACAAAGGTGGAATTTTCCACGAGCCACTTCCCTGCGTTCGCTGTGGAATGCAGACAAGATGGAGCAAGCCTGCAGAGTACGGCATCTCGGCAGTAACAGTATGTTGAGGTGCTCAGCTTGTGTACATCATGTCCAGCTCCTTAATTCTCCCTTCAGGGGGTTTGTTAAGCTATTACTCAAAGTGTAGCTCTGCCCTGTAGTGTTGGTAGTTGCCACTGTTGCTGTTGATTGTCATGAGGATCCTGCAGAGCGTCAGTTTAGGACCAGTAATCTCAGCTCTTCTCTGATTTTGTCCAGTAACCATATCCATATAGTCTGAATGTCATTATCATTTAGTTTGATGCATTAAGTAATTTCAACACATCAATATGTTTGTCCACCGAAGGAACTCTCACAAGAAGCCCTTAAAGCAGCAGGATGTTTTAACACAACTCTAAATTCAAAGCTGTTGGAGACATTTACGACAGCTCTATTAAACAGTCGTAGATTGCTATCTCTGCTTCAGAGCAACAGACCTTGTAAAGTTATACAATGTGGGCATGTGCTGACATAACAGCCACACATATCTCATCTCACTACTACCAACCTTCACACAGGTGAAGGAAAGCACAATAACGTGCGGACAAAAATATGACATCTTGCCCCTTTGGAGCCAAAATTACTGTCTGTAACAGGGAGAAGTCTGAGAGTCCAAACATAGTTTCCATACAGTTCTGTATGTACTGTACAATACTGTATATACATTTTCAGAGTACTTTAATGTATCACTCAGTCCTACACTATTAATGGGATGTATATAAGATGACAAATTTCCCGGAGTGGGGAGTTGTTGCATGTGATGATAAGGAGTGTTATTCCAACATACTATGAAAAATTTAGTCTCCTTGTGCTTTTTCAGAATAAGTGGTGTCACTCCACCCACTTAAAGCTGAATAATAGATCTGATGGATCCTCTGTGTATCTTACAGCTGCTGTCAGAGTAATTACAAAAGACGCGAGCGGAGCACTCATACAGCCATATCGGAGTTTATACGAGTTGAGTGTATCACTGGGAGGACATTTTGGGGGTTGCTGCTGGGTGCTATATCAGGCAGTGTACCTTTAAGTATTTGGAAATGGGGCAGGAGAGAGTGCCACCTGTTGATTGTTTATGGTACTGCAATAAAGGGGCAACTTGAATAATGCTGGAGCAGTGCTGCATTCCTAAATAGGTCTGGGCAATAAGGCTGAAATCAATATCACAATATTATTACATTTTTTTCTGGTACAAATACATTTCACAATATGACACATCTATGTAGTTAAACTGATCAATGCAGTGGACTGTGTTCCACTGTTATGCATAACATGAGACAAAACTCAGATTCACCCATGTAAAACAAAAACTTCAATAAAACCTTTTGGGAGCTCACCACTTGCTTAGAAACAGTAATTTGGAGAGCAGAATTTTATGAAAGAACCAAACAATCCTGCACTCTATGTTTATGTATATGCATATTGTATATGCATATGGTAGTGTTTGTCAATATAAACTTAATGAAGGTCCACGTGATTGACAGTATGCAGAATACTTTTTTTGATCCAACACACCTGTCTATAAGCCTTTGTGGTGTCCAAGAACTTTGTAATAATTGTAGCAGCAGATTTTAGTAACATGATGACACCATGTGGCTACAGAAACACAATGATTCTACTACATTCTACTACACAGTTGCCCGCTTTGCCCATTTGGTAATCCAACCATACTTAAGTGTTGAGTTTGGGCTGTTTTTGGAAACTAATGTTTATACTTGCACCTACATGAAAGACTTTTCTTCATAATGACGACCAGCAGCATGAAACACATCTACATTTATATAATAGATTCATGTTTTGCATTTGTGTCATTTTAAAACAGCCTGAAACTTTTACAAAAGTTTCATGGACTGGTTTAAAGTGGTCCTATTTACAGAACTTTTTTCCTCCTTAATATATAGTATATCTTCAAAGTTGTTTAAGCTTTTGTAAGAATTCTTACATATTAAGTTGTTGCACTGTCAAAAATTCAAACATTTTGACAGTTTCAGACTAATTCTGGTCACGACCAGACTTACCGATAGTCCTAATTGGTCTCCCTCACCAAACAAATGCTAAAATACTTCCAATTAAGCATTTTTTCAGCCTTGTCACCGACACACTTCAGTAACAATTGAGTAACAATATTGGCAAGGCAAAAACATGAGAGCTGTTCGAGCATTTTCACCACAAAACTGAACAATTGATGAACATGTCAACTAATGATTCTCCCATGTCATTTTATGTTTCTGCTTCTTAACCCGCAGTGTGAACTTGTTTTAAATGATCTAATGATGTTTGACATATAGAGTGTCAAAGACCCCTAACACATCTGTAAAGCCAAAGCCATTTTAACATATAAGAAAATCAACACAAATAAGTGGACAGCTGAAGTGGAATTTTATGGTTCTATTCATGATGATAAAGATATTTTTGGTAAGAGGCAGCGGAGGCCACTAGTTCTCTGTAGTGTCACAGGTTTTGTAGAAGTCTCAATGCACTGAATAATGTATTGACTCATTTGTCTGGAGGAGCACCACAGTAAGCCAGACGATCAATGGCACAGCAGCAGTGCCAGATTAGTCTTTATAGAACTGACAGGGTTTTGTTTTTTTTTTATTACAGACACAGTCTTGTCTGTCGTAGCATTAGAGAACTATTCTGATGATAATATCGGAATTCATGTCCCGGTCGAGAGTTGATGGGCAAGCAGGCGCTGGTCAGCTATGGTATCGTCATTCTCAATTTCTAACAGGAACATCTATTTCATATCTGCAGTACACTGTTTATCTGTCACTGCAGGTTAGTGAGATCTGTGAGGATCTGTGAGGATTGTGGTCAAGAAAACACTACACAGGTATTCTCATTCTTTTTTTGCATCATGGTAATATCTGAAAAAGTAAATGTAGCATGGTACTCATTTCTCTCAAACAAAGAGGATACAATGCATCCACTGTGGTAAATCTGAGATGAAGGAAAGGAAAGAAGACATCAGCATGCCAACATGTTCACAATGACAATGCTAACATGCTGATGTTCAGCAGGTATAACTTACTGCAATGTTTGCCATGTTCATCATCTTAGTTTAGTGTGTTAGCATGCTAGCATTTGTTAATTAGCACTAAACACAAAGTACAGCTGAGGCTGAGGTGAGGCATTTGGTCATAAACCAGCGCTCGACAAATAGAAATTTTGACCTGATGATGGCATTAGATGAAAATTGGGGAGTGCCCATTATTCCGACATCCCATTAGTCCGACTGCCCAATAGTCCGAAAAATGGCCCATTGGTCCGTTATCTGAAAATACACACTCTACAAGCGAGTGTGTATTTTCGGATGAGTGGGCTAAGGGGCAATGGGAATTTGTTTTCAGCATAACGGGCTGTCGGACCAATGGGCCATTTTTTCGGACTACTGGGCCGTCGGACTAAAGGGATGTTGGAACAATGGCATGGCACCGAAAAATCATAGGATCACCAAAGATACAATTCATCCTGACGGGAACATACATTTCTGTACTATTTCAAGGCAATCCATCCAATATTTATATTAATATTATATTGATATTTGTTGAGATATTTAAGTCTGGACCAAAGCGGTGGGCCAACTGACCATTCATGCAGAGATGGCAAACTGTTTCCAAAAACATAAAAGAGTTCTTGTGGTTCTGCTGTTAACTTCTCAAAACTCGAAACTAAAGTCAAATTTTATCTACTTTAAACAGACAAACATTAATCAAAGTTGCCTGGCCTTGAAGAAAAATACTCACACTCATGTGGTTTTAAATGGTCTTACAGTAAAGCAGTTATTCCAATGCTTTGACAGAATAACTTGAGTTCCTCACTGGTAAAGGTATTGATGCACGGACCTTATACAGAACAGCCTGGGCTGAAGTCCGTGCATCTCTACAAATAAGTAACTCATACCACCTCAAAAAGTTAGAACTATTCCACACCAACCACTAAGCTTATTTTTTTGGTCAAATCTTTACTCCTGTTCTCTTATAGTTTAATTTCAGTGCATCCATTCACTTTCACTTTATTGATTAATTACAACAGTGTACCTGGGAGCTGACACAGGTGTCAGAAGAGAAGTGAAGAAAAGAGAGCCTATCCATCTCACTTCATTTCAATCAATAAACCTTGAAATAATTGCTTATGAGGTTTGCCCTCACAGATGATTACACAGGAGTGATCTTTGTCTCTAATTTTCATTTAAAGTGACATGTTTCTAACAGCTGTGCAACAGCACCAAGTAGAAAATACCTTTACTCTCTTCTACTGTACACCCCCTCCACAACCAACCTCTCCTCAGCCTTCAACATATACACAAACAAAATCGCACACATCTGGCCCATTTAGGTGGATGGTGTGAGACCCTTTCACCTCAAGCTCTAGCCTCCCTCCTTCTACCCCCCATGGTCCTTCAAGATACACTCATTAACAGTAGAGGGCATTGGACACATCACCTCATCACCTCCCCACAGGACCGAGGCCCTCCACCTGACCTTGGAAAACGTCCAAGCCAGCAGCACATCGGGTCTCAGGAGGGGAGAGAGGTTCGGGTTACGGGATGAAGGTCAGCGTACTGCAGCCTCACTGCATGCTGAAGAGCTCTGCTGCTTTTGAGACAGAAGGAGTTTTTTTTTACAGGTTTTTCTCCTTCTATCTTTGATGGAAAAAGGCGACCTCTGAGGATACATCCCTTTGACAGTCTGACAGGTCAAATGTTTTGTATTCAAATCTTCGGGTATGGGTTTCAGCCATAATTGATGGACTGTATATGTAGGAAATGTAATGTGACATTGAGTGCTGTTGTGTTTCCCTCGAGATGCTCCCACATTTAGATCATAAAGCAAGACCACCAGTCGCTGACACTTTCATCTGAAAATACGATCCCACTTTCTTGAAGCACAGAGTAGGTGGAGGCAGAAAAAGAAAAGTCCATTAATAAGGAAGAAGGAGTCTAATGTGGAATCGACCAGAGGGTCTTTTAATGATTACTAGCCGTTCATTGATCAAGCTCTCCAAGACAGGAACAAAGAACGCTTTGAGGGGGGCGAATCCTCTGCTCCTGCTCCTACTTCAGAAATCAGTAATCAAGCCTCTGAAACTCAGAAAAAAAAAAATCAAGGTCTCATCAAACCTTCTATATGAATCTTTGGCCGATGATATAACTTCTATTGTGAAAGAGAATTTTAAATAAGATAATCCAACAGCAAATGTTGGATCCATAAACTTAGAATTGTTAAAATCTCTAAGCATTTAAATGTTTATATATTGTACTTGCAAATCCATTTATTGTGCTATTTAAATGTTTTTTAGCCATGCTAGAAAGTGAGGCTTTAATGATGGCAATGTTTGTCAGCCGGTTGGTCCCTCACTTTGGTCCAGACTTTAATATTTCAGCAACTATCAGATGGATTGTCTTGACGTTTGGTACACGCAGTCATGTCATGACCACATACCTGCAAAAGTAATGACCATCCTATCAGCTGTACTTTGTGTTAAGTAATAATTAGCAAAGGTTAGCCTGCTAACACGCTAAACTAAAATGGTGAACTTGGTAAACATTGTACCTGCTAAACATTAGCATGTTAGCATGCTGATGTTAGCATTTCGTGCCTGCCTGACTGTAGACTCGTAGTCGTGTTCTGCATTTAAATATGTTTTTATTCATGTAGGCTACCTGTTAAGAGCTGTTCTTACTCAAGCATGGCATACACAGTCCTACATTTTTCTTTACCTATCTTCACATTGTGTCCCTGTTTTCCTTTAAGCTGCTAATCAATATTTTTACATTAACAGTAAACAGACTGTGTGCAACTTGAAAGGCGACACTCGTGACAAGCCCACAGAGAATTATCAGCCGACTCTGCAGTTCCTCTCAGCTCTGCGGAGTATTTGGATATTTCAGCTCACTGTTTTGGTTTTACGAACAGTTCATAAACCAACTCTATGCCCACCTGCCCAGCACCAAATGGCCGACAGAAGTTAGCAACCAGCTGGTGGTGAACATCGCGGAGCATTTAGCAGAGCAAGAGACAGATATTTCCCTCAGGAGTTGGTGGAAACCAAAAACAAAGCTAGAGGAAGAGTGAATACTGGATCAGGTGGACAGAAACACAATCCCAGATTAACGATAATGTTGCTCTGGGTCTGATGGATGTGTAAATAAGTAACTGTTTGATAACACATTCTCTATATCAACTTAATAAACAAATAAACAGCAAAACAAAAAGCATTAATGTAGGTTTAATTATGTTAAACCTAAACATTATTTTCAGAGGGTGTAGGCCCTATGGCTAAAAAGCTAATCTCAGACATCACTAGTTAATCACCATAGTGCAACTGCAAGAAGGCGCACCTTCATGGAAAAACTCATTTTCACCAGGTTGCCATAACTAATCCGTTTTTCACAAAAATGTATTCATGCAGGGTGCAGCACAAGCACAACAGCTATTGACTGGAACATATGAGTCTCCTGGATTCTTGTTAGGTCTGGTGCCAAAATGTGTTTATCTGCCAGTGGGTCCTTATTTTTGACCTCTGGATTTGTTGTTGTTTTTTTGCTTCTGGTGTTTTTTTTCTTAAAATAATGTTTCACAGTTTGAAAAGAAAGCTAGCAGCAGGAAAATAACCTGCAAAATTGACATAATTTTGTTATTTTCCTCCCCGGAATAAGATCAAGGTAAAGACACACCAGGAGAAACACATTTTTAGTGGATGCAGACAATGGTGTATTCTTACTGATCTGAGGAGATTTCAGGGGACTTGTCAGATATCAGCATTAAATTCATATTGATGACTCAGCGTGAAGGAATTTAAAGATGTGTGTGCTTTCACAAACGCCAAACAACACCTTGATTTCATGATACTGCTGGTGTTCTGTGTCAACATCTCACACATTGAACACAAAAAGGTCAAAATCTGCTAAGAAAGCATAATGGATTGCAGAACAGCACAAAAGTGACACCTGCCAAATTTGAATGTATATTCTCTGGTTTGCCTGCAATATGTCACATTTGCAATACATTATATTGTTCAGCGTCAGCCCTCCCTGAGAAAAACATGCTGTTCCTTGCTACAGTGCATTATGAAAGGTTGCAAATGGGCTAATTTGCAGCTTTGACAGCACCAGCCTCAGCAAAGGCGGGTAGTAATAGGTTTTGAGGTGCCGCTTCAGCGACTGCTGTGATGGGAACGCTGTGGCTGAAAGTAGGCATAGGTCAGGCTTCTCTGGAAACTCTGACAAATTAAAAACAGAAAACCTTTGACATTTATCATGCTAGGAGTCTGCAAAGGTCATTGCCTGTACTCGCTGCTTTCATTTTCCTTCCCGTCCCCTCTGGACATGTTTTGCTGTGATTGCTTATAGCCTGCTGCAGCAGGGGGAATCAGGAGCTGTGATTTCAGTGAAATACTCACACGGTGACAACATTTAGATGTATGGAGTAAACAGAACTGTAAACTTATGGAGTCTCTCTGCTGCTGCTCTTCTTTTTGCTCTTATTTATTTACCACACCAGTGATAGGCCAGTTGTTAATGGGCCTATTATTTTGATTAGTTATCACATCAGTTTCATCAGGACACTATTTAGAGGTAAACTGCTGTTGTGTAAAGAACAACCACAGGCATGTACCGTAATAACACACTAACATTAATTTCTGATTTCCTCGTGATATATCATTCCACACCATAAACACTGAAAACTTGGACCATGACTGTCTCATTTAAATGTTAATATAATTCCCATCATTCATAATTTAATGTGCACCCTGGCATTTTCCGTTCATCTCGTTAATGCTATCTTATGTGACAAGCCAATTTACTGCTGGAGTTGACCAAATTGCTTTAGCATTGTAATGCTAACGTCATAATAAATCCCTGACATACTGTTCCTCCTCAGGTAATAAAAAAAAATAGTAGAAAGTTATACACGTTCACAGTGAAATCCATTTTCATTGATTTCCCCGGCGTTACACTCGCCAAGAGGTTTTGCCTTTAAGTCGGATACGAGGCAGCTGGAGAAACATTACATCTGAGGAATGTGACAGAGATTGCCCTTTTTGCCCTCTCGTTGTCAGAGGTGGCATTAGTGGGGCTGAAAGCAGTGTGAGAGATGACACAAGCAGTGCTAGGAAGACGAATCAGACAGATTATAGCTCTGAAGAGAGAGAGGAAAGAGAGCAGGACCAGGTTTAATGCTGGTAGGTGTCATTTTGTGTGACCTTCGTGGGAATTACCACTGTCCATGACCCAGAGCAGGTCTGCTTTTCACTGAGACAGTCTAGGGCTTCTGCTGCTGCTTCCCCCCTCATCTTCCCTCTGGCGGACATCATGCATGGTCCAACTCAGCCTCCTGATGCCCGACTACCGTCCAACTGACCCGATCGTGACCAATAACTCTGATAATCCCTAACTTCTCATTAGCTCCCTCACACAACTTGAACTGAAATTTGAATTCTACAGGCTCCCTCTGTGTCTGCGAGGTAGCTTAACCTTTGATAATATGTCGGCACGTCTTAGCAGAGAAAACCCGGGATTAGTCGACTCGTGGAAGCTATTGTGGGAGAAAAGCGGCATCAGAAGTTGATCATCGTTTAGGCGGGGGAATATGAATGTGGATTCACCCAAGATACAGGCAGTTGGAGCTTGAAATCCTGTGATTAAGACATGTAATCCTATGTTAATTGTGGAATTGCAGCATATGTTTAAATGGTGATCACTCACTGGGACATACATGCTATTTCAAACCAAGCACTGCAAATCTGCTTTAAAGGATAACTCTGGTGATATTCTATATTTTTCTTCTGTCAACAAAGACCAAAACCAACAATGTGTCCATTTCTTAATATTTTCCAACTAACCCATCATGTTTGAGGCACCCAGCCCCAAGCCTGTTGGTTCCTATTGAATGGGTTTCTTAAAAACAGCTCACAAACATATAGTTTAATTAAAAAAAGGCTCAGTATTTTCCTAAAACAGCCGGGCACTGAAGTTTTTAGCAAACATTACTCAAACTGGAGTAAATGGTGCATTTTTGGAGACGATTTTCATTTTGTGCTGTAGTGAGTATTTATGGCAGCAGGACAGTGTTTGTTGGATCCTCTCAAAATAAAGATGGCCATGTTCATTAAAATGAAGCAAAATGTCACCCAGTGCAACAGCGTGGCTCAATGATGTGCTTTTAATAGTTTTTTGGAAACAAGAGCTTCAGTATATCAGACTTTGGCTACACAGACAACACTTGTTAGGAGGATCAATTCATTGTTGGTTTTGGTCTTTTAATGGGATTTGTTGACAACAAGAAAAATGCAGAATATTGCCATCCTTTTTCTTTAATAGTTCAATATTTACTGTACAAACATGAGAGCGGTATCACTCTTCTTATCTAACTCTCAGCAAGAAAACGAGTAAGCATATTTCCCAAAATGCTGAAGTATTGCTTCAAAGGTGCAATATGTAAGAATTAGAAAATGCTTGTTAACAATGACACCAGTGGCCATTAAGTCTACTGCAGTCAGCGTCCTGTTGCTTGCTCTCGCGCCTGTGCTCGCACTCTGTAGGCCCGAGCCAGCATCGGCCAAAACAGTGACGCGACACACAAGAGACTGAACGTGATTGACAGGCATCATGTTGATAACTTGCTAGCCAGCTTTATCAATCGCTGTTTGTCTAGCTTTCACTGAGAGGCTCAGCAATGTCAACAGACGCTGACCCGAGTTTCCCCCCGACATCGGTCACATTCCTGTTTTGCCAGACGGGCTTCACTAGATTTTGTGCTTACGTGGAGTTTGTACTGGAGTCTGTGTTGTGGCGGGTGCTGGTCGTTTGTTGACATTAGCGGACTCCACTTACTACAGCGGTATGATCTCAAAATAAACTGGTTTTGCTGTGATTTAATTTAAAATCATTAAACGAATCAAAAGGACAAGCAAACAACTTTTAAAATGCTTGTTTTCTGAATGAAGTTCGGACCAATCAGGGCTATGCTAACATTGTAGCTGCTCCATCAACACTCAAAATAACGTCATCTAAATTAGGCATAAATATGGCAGCGACGTTATTGTTTATACACATAGATATCTACATATTGTGTAACTTTAACATTATATGTGTATAAATATGAAGTAGTATCATAGAGGTAAGGTTAGCTAGTGTTGCACAGTGTTGACGCTGTAGGGAGCTGAAGAGAAACAAGGCACTCGGGGGCGCATAAACTTCATATCCACTGGATTTTCCTGGAAAAAACGTCCTGAGTCCTTTATATAGAAATCAGTCCACAGGCTGTTATAGGCAACCAAGAAAGTTGGGGAAGGTCTAATTTTTAGTCAGTTATGTTACAATCCTTTCACACATTGGCAATAAAAAAACGATTCATTCATGTAAATTGTTACATATAGTACTTTTAAAGATAGTTATTAGTATGCATTAGTTTCATATTAACAGTACATACATTTCTATGGCAAATAAAGTGTTTTTTGGATTATTACACCCACAATAATATAAAATCTTTAACACTGACTATTTTGAAGCAATGGTGAACCAGTAGGGAGTGGTAGAGTGGAGGGGGGCTTGTCTAATAATATGTCCCACTGAGCAGGGCTACAACAAAACCAGCTTGAGCTGCAGCCAACGTGTTCACAGGAATCCACTGTCACACGCACAAATAAAATCACTCAGCTTGCAAGGAGCGAGGAGCAATTACTTCAAGGTCCTAATTAAAATAAATTAAGCGAAAAGTGAGACAGAGAAAGAGACACAAAGGGAGAGACAAAGAGGGAACAGTGTTACATTAAAGTTAAATTAAGTTAAATTGTCATTTTTCTTGAAATAATGCCTGTAGACTTGCATGAATCCCAAGAAAAAATCTTTGAAGACATCCAACAGAGATCCATTTTTCTTTCGCTGAACATGTTTCTCCCTGAAGAGGGTTTTCATATATTCATGACAGCACTGTGTCTATGTTTTCTCCTCCCTTCACATCCCTGTCTGTATTTGATGTCCTTCACAATCCAGCCTTTGGACACAGTGTGTTTTGAGAGCGAGATGAGAGGAAATGATTCATTCATCAGACAAGGCCCAGGATACAAATCCCAGCTGACCTGCTGATCAGAAGGTTGATATTGCAGATCTTCCTCGGTGCGGGTGTCGGGCTACGCTTATTAGGGCTTTCAGTGGAGCATGGTGCGAGGGTCATCATGCCTCCCGTAGTGTCTCTGTGTGACAGCAAGCACAAGCTAGCCTCACCTCTGAAAATGTTCTCATCACACCACCTAATTCAAATGTCAAACCAGATAAGGAACTGCAGGGATGATAGTATGATATGAGGACTGGACAGGCCTGTCAGAGCGGTAATTATTTTACACCAAGAGGAAATATGTATTTGGCCTCAGGTGTGTGTTTTCTTGTTTCTGCGGGCATTCTGTGGGTAAATGTGTCACATCAGAACTTTGCGGAGGAAGATATATACTCATCAAAACTTTTGTGATTGCTTGGGACTGGCAATTTCAAAACGCAATGCGGAGGGAGATGACTGAGTGCAGCTGTCCGTGGTGCTGAAATTGATATACAAAGACTGTGTGTGTGTTTGCTTTCTCTATCTATGGGTTTGACACTGACAGACTTTACATTACATTAAATAAAATAATTATTCTGGGGCAATTTTGAACTATAAAAGCCTGATCAACACGGTGTCCATCAGAGGGATTTTATCTTGATGTGCATTCATGGAAAAGTTTCCAATAAAGAGGTTAGAGAGCTGGATTTTTAAAAGCATAACAGAAAGCAGATGAAAAAAACACCTGTTTTTGATGTATTTCTATTACTTTTATTATAAAATAATTTTTCATTTGAGATTCATTAGCACCCACAGATACATTTGAATAGACTGACACACAGGATGAGACAGTGTTGTTCCTGCTGCACCTGCAGTAGACAGGATGAGCTTCATGATTTTTAGGACAGGTTATTTGGGTGCATTTGCACACACCATGTGATGCATTTTCTATGCTAATTAAAATACCATTCGTCTAACTTGATGCCTTCCTCACACCAGAGCCTTTCATTGTTATTATGATTAAGCGAGTGAGGGGACAACATGTTCATTAGACCACATTTCGTCTCAAGCTTGTGAGTCAAAACTGGTTTTAAATTAAGACTGAATATGTGCAGTGGTTACAGCTACTGTCAGCGGTGGAAGAAGTATTTAACTACAAGAAGCAGTACTACACTGTGAAAATACAAGTAAAAGTCCTCCATTCCAAATTTTACTGAAGTAAAAATATGAAAGTATTTTCTGCAAAATGGTATCAAAAGTAAAAGTACTCATTATGCAGACAGAACAGCCCCTTTCATAGTGTTATTTTATTATATATTATATGATTGGATTATTATCACTGATGCATTCATATCAAATCTTAATCTGCAAAGTAACTAGGCACAGCAGTGCTTTGAGCTAAATGCTAAAGCTAGAATTGCAACATGCTCACAGTGACAGTGCTAACATGCTGATGTTTGGCAGGTATAATATTTACCATGTTCACCATCTTATTTTAATTTGTTAGCATGCTAACATTCGCCAAAGTATTGGAAAAAAATGAAATTTTGATGGTGCTAGATGATGATGAAGGATCACTAGAGTTATAACAATTTATCCTGTGAGATACATGAATGTTTGTACTAAATGTAATGACAATCTGTCCAGTAGTCCAGTGTTCCAGTGTTGATATTTCACTCAAAACCACAAATATCTAAGTCTATAGGATGCATCATCTGGGAACCATGTACTGTATGTTTGTACAAAAGTTTACAGCAATTGATCAAGTTGAAAAGATATTTCAGTCTGGACCAAAGTGGTGGAAAGATCAACTGACTGACATTGTCATCCATAGTGCTACACTGCTAGCATGGCTGAAAACTAACCCAAACAAAGTCTTGATTTAGGCTAGACTATTGATTAAATCTGTTTTATGCTACTTTATACTTCTACATTCTACAGTCCTCCATCTGTGTCTACACAGGATGCGTTGCGGTACAGTACTGAGTGTGTAAAATGGAAGAAAATAGACTTGAATCGTAAAAATTTGCTTCAGGTCTATGCACATCTAGCATGAGTGAAACACGAGTCATGTAGACAGCTGAAGTGATTAAAATAGCATACCTGTTCCGTGAAACGCGTGTGAGACGGACGACCAAAAAAATGGGGCTGAAACGCTTTCTGTGTAGACATGCCGTTAGTCTTGGTTATGTACAATAGTATTTCATGTATACTGTATATACCAGTAGTTTAGAGTTACAATTTGTTTGTAATGACAAGCCCACTGCAATCACTACTACATGCAAGAACATAGGGTATATCTAAAAAAAGGTTATGCACATATACAGATGCCAATTTCAAGTTCAGAGCAGCTTGATCATAGAAAAACAATATAAAAATCTGCAGTGGGGGTCTGTAAAAAAATGCAAGATAATTTGAAGTTTAGACCTGAAACCTTTGCTCCGCTTTATTTTACATCATAATTCTAACAATGAAACTAACATGGTTCCTCAAATCCTTTCCAGAAACCAGGGATGGATGCTGAAGCACACTCTCTTCCTCTGCCTCACTCCCTTTTATTTGCTCAACCACTGTGCAATGATTTCCTGTGCCAAGGTAGAGACACCACACATTAAACTCTATTCTGAGCGCAGGCTTCATCCTCCCTGTGTATTGTGAAAGAATCCAATAATAGGGCTGAAAGTGAGAGAAACCCTGCAGAGATCTAATCAGCTCCACACATTGTACTGAGCCAGTGTCCAATGTATGCAGGAGCCGGGCTCATCAGCAGCCATTTTCAGAAGCCAGTTTAAGAATCATCACTCAGGGTCTGTGGTACATTTCTTAGAGCTCAAATTAAACCAAAATCTTTTCTGACATTTGTGCTGAGGTTTCATTAGGGGACCCCCAGAACATGTGCAGAGGGGCAATTCTGAAATCACACTGAGCTGGTGGTTAAATGGCAGTGATAGACATTTTCTTCAGTTTCTCTTTCCTCTCCGAGATGGCACACCTCTGCCACTTTCTGACCACACCGACTGACTCTATCTTACACTTAAGAATCCAATTTTACATTTCACCACATTAATTTGCAGCCCCAGGGAAGGTTTCAGTCTATTCCTGCTGAATATTTACACATGCAGTATCTTCCTCTGACAAGAAAATGCCAATTTACGTGGCACACTGGATTGCTTTCATCCAATAAGCCAGATGCAAATGAATTCCAGTAAAGAAGGTCAAACATATTCAAGATTTTCTAAGCCCTCTTTAATAAAAAGGGTCTGATGTTGGTCTAAATATGGAAGTGCTCTTAAAATATGATGCACACTGCCGTGAGTGCTGCTTGTAACACATCCCTAAAAGTCTTTGACTTGCCTGCTTGATAACGAAATATGGGATCTCTTAAGTTCAGTTAAAATTAATGAAAATATAATTAATTCGCTTCAGGACAAAAAAAAATGGGCTCGACATTTTTCTGAAGAACTCATGCATACACAGGGCTCAAATGTGTGCAGTGGGCAGGTTACCAGAGCAATTTGGCGTAAAGTGCATCCTGCTCCACAGGATTTGGGGAAATGCTGAGTGGGCTGATCAAGTTCTGCCCACCTGTTCGCGGAGGGAATGACTTCCAGGAACAGGTAGACTTCCCAGCAGGGTAAGTTCACACTCAAGCCAACCATGCAGGTAAATCACAGTTGAGTGATGGAGCCATAAACTCAGTGCGGAAAAGAGGACCAAACTGAACTCAAACCCAACATTTAATGAAGAGGCAGGGACGTGTCAGAAAGTGAGATGGACAGAAAATCCCCTGAAAACCTTGGAAATATAAGGTGCCATCTGGCGGGCAAAACAGAATCATCCATATAATAGAGTAACTCAAAAAGTACATTAAATTTGGCTGAAATTAGCAGTTTGACAGAGTTTAGTTAAAATATGTGCATTTAACATTGTCAGCCCTATCAATCTGTGTAACTAGCTGACTACATTATTTTGTGGAGTTACAGGTTATGTTAGTGTATCAGAGTTTTGAGTAGCGATAGTGGCACTGTGTTGCTATTTATTTGGCTTGAGGAAGTTAACATTCGAGATACGTTACATTTGCCAAACTCATCAGTTTTTAATTTACATTTATACTCTTGCCATCACTTATTTGCCTCTTGCAGCTTATTGTTTTTTATTTTTAAACTCTTTGTGTAAATGTTGCCTTTAATCCTGTAACTTTTACTTGTCACTGTTAGTTGTATATCAGTGTATGTTTCAATCAATCAAATCCATTGTTAATCTTGAATGCAATTATTCACATCAGATATTTCTTCCTTTTCAAAACAGCCCTGGTGCATCCATATTTGAATCTAATAAGAGACTCTGAGAGGAAGATAAATAGAAGCAGGACAAAAATGCATTTTTGTATAAGGCATCAGAAAACGTGACTGCTTACTCAAAATGACTCTGAATGTAGCTGGAGGCATTTAATTCCACATTAATGACCTAAAAGTTTAGATCAGATTAAAGTCAATGCAACATCCTTACAAAACTATTCTGGTCTTCCACGTCTGCTCCGTTTTCTCAATATTTACAGTATTGATTTGTTGCATTATAAGCGCTCGGATAAATAGGAAGCCACAAAATGTCAGCAAATGTCAGCTGATGAAAATGCATGACTGATGGGCAAACTGTGTGTTTTCATATCACATTCACACACAATTGGCTCTCACTGTCCCTCCCCCCGCAACCCCCGCTTCCTGCTACGGGATGCTGCATTCTGCAAAACACCTCCTGAGTCAATGAGGGTAATAAACTGATGATAAACAGTGTGCTCACATAAACACATCAGAGAACTTCATTTACACACAGTTGAAGCTGAGGAAAGGGTCAATTTACTCGAAATTCAATCAGCGGAGAAAGTGGATTGTTTATAAGATTCAGAGAGGCAGAAATCTTTTGCCCTGTTTCCAGTCTGTAAAGAATTTGTGAATGAGGTCTCTGTCATTAGTTTATAATTTGCAGTTTAATCTAATTTGTGAATTGAGCGAGCTGACTGTGCACAGAGTATAAAGCTGTGAGTGTATAATACCTGAGCTCTGTTTGGACTCAAGCTTGACACATCCTCTTAACATGACTCTTAAAATAATAGTGTTTCTTTTTCATTTTACTTCCTTCACCTTCGATGTCACGGTGACTCAGTTCTTATTCACTGTACAAAAGCTCTCACGTTCGCTGCTTTAAAGTCCTTGGTAGATCTTTCATCAAGGAAAATCCACACAAAACCTGAAGGGGTTTGAATATCTAACAGCAATACTATAAATCATTTTTATAAATGACATTCACAGCTGTACCTATTGGGACTGCATCATACTGTGTGATATGATTTTTAATGTTATTACTTTATTCTATTATTATATTTTGATATCATTATAATAGTTGTTTTCTTTGTATTTTATCATTTTATCACGCGATGTATTCATGTAGCCAAAGCTTTACAGCTTGCAAATCACAGTGTAATTATTAAGTATATTCTTTATTGTTTATTTGGATCCCTATTAGCGTCCACAAAGTGTCCGCAGGTCTATAAAGAATACCAGGTGTAATCAATGAATGAAGACCCTGTCAGGGTGGTCAACATTTTAAACCATTATGCAGGACCAAATTTATGATTTTAATATACGTTTTCTCCTTGTCCTGTCTAAGAGTGCATTTCTTTTCTGTGATCAGTTTTTTTTTTTCATCTTCAAGAGCATCCTGAGGTTCCCTGGATTCTTTGCATTCTTTTACCAATATCTGTAATCTCTAATACAAGAAGAACTTGGTAGTTTGTACAAAAAGCGACAGCCTGAACAGAGACAGAAAGGTGTGTCACCTACAGAAATTCAAACTTCATGAAAAGAACCAAAGGAAGAAGATGATATAGCATCAACTGTTTGATTGCCCAGCGTTTTCCTAAAAGCTTTATACAACAAGACCACAGGGAAAAGCAAATACATGGACCAAAATAAGAAACCAAACAAACCAAACAAAAGCCAGTAATCATGTGCAAAAACGTTTCCGTGTATGTGTAAATGAATTCACGCTTGTGTGTTTGCATATTGCTGGAGTGTGACTTTAGAGGGTTTTTTTTTTATGAATAAAATAATTAATTGTTCATCTAAATGTATCAAGTCAGTGTTGTTGAACAAGGAAATTGATTGATATAATGAGACTGAGTGGAAGCATCAGTGCTCGTATTCTCAAGATAAATTTCCCACGGGGAAGTATAAAAGCTAGGCTGACTTATGAATTAGAGTCAAAGATTTTCATTGGAAAAATCTGAGCTAATATTTCTACAACACAGGTGATCATATCTTTCATATAAGTTTTTACCTATCAGGTAATTTAAACTATTTGCTTCACTACTTCTGCTATGTGTCACTTTTTTTCCCCTTTGGTTTTCATCTAACCTCTCTTTTACAGGTTTGTTTCAACAAGGGCTTCACCATCTTGGAACATGGGAACATCATAAGAGAACCATGTTAGCAGCTCTGGGTGGCATCTGGTCCTGTGAAATGTTGTCATCTTTCTTAACCGCTACAACATGATAATCTGACCCAGTGACTTCCACCACACAGCTGCCCAGAATCATCACAGATCCACTGTTTTAAGTGTAAAACAGACTTTGTGTGTTTGAAGGCATCTCTTGGCTTTCTCTAAATGTAAAACTAGTTGAAAGAATTCAACATCCATTTTACTTTGTACAATTTACTGTTTGCTACTGTTGCGACGCCTGTAGGTGTAAAGAAGCATACTTCTCATTTGTAGTCGCCGCCGTCAAATTTGCCATCTGAAATAACAACTGTCGCGACAGAATTTATCAGTTTGCTTGCTAACTAAGCCAATGTTAGCTCCATGAGTTGTCTCTGGCTTACTTACTTTTTAAAATGAGAACCTTGTAAAAGTGGTTTTAATTACTTGATGGCTACATACTTGATACAAAGACTGAGGCTAAAGCCGACAGGTCCCAGGCCAAAAAGTCAGCATCCTCACCAGCTGATGATCCATATAGAAGACAAAACTAAACAGACTAAAGAAACAGCATTCTTCTTGCATTGCAGTGTAGAGGCAGTTGGTCTACAGTATAATACGTATGATAAGATTATACTGTTATTTTGCTCTAACATAACACTGTTTGACTGCTTAGTTCACATACTTGTTTGCATTTTCAAACAGTGTATTTTCACTTTTAACGCTACAAGAGAAAAGGCTTTAAGGATGAGGATTAACCAATGTGTCTGTTAAACGTAACAATACCTTGTGTCTTCTGATAGCATCCAGAGCCGCCATAATTGGTTGATGCCAGTTCGCCAAACAGGTTAATGATTGCAACTTATGTTAGAGCACATAAACCCATTGCTTAATTCATTCCTTACACTTTTGCTTTTTGTGTTATTGGTTATTGGTAAATAAAAAAAGACACCAGCCTCCAAACTCTTAAAATGCAGAATATCGCTCTTAGCCCCGCATACGCAGGGTTTCGGCCATGGATGTAAGAACTGGATACTGGACTCAAAGATGGCGCCCAATCACTTGAATGAAAATTGCTCGGAAGGGAATAAGCGCAGTGTTTCTCCCGCTCGGCCTCAGACTTCACATTGGGATGACGGCACATACTGTAAAATCGCTCAACAATTGACCTTGGTGCAGTTCTTGGTGTCCTGTCAAACGTTTTACAGGTGTCTCTTTTATAATGGTGGTCTATGGTGGTCTGCAGTACTGCGAGTTGCCACTGGGACTCACTGGCAGTAAGGCTGAATGGCAGCGCCTCATTCAGCTCCCTTAATACATCCATGGTTTCAGCATGTGGAGACATCCAAAGCTTGACAAACCTGACATGCCTAGTTATGGTTGCTAAGCTGTGATTGGACAGTTGTTGTTCTGGCGGGAGGGGTTTAGCAAATGGTTAATTGCTCATGCTTTAGGTTTTGTTCCATTTGCACCATTTTTCAGCCCTGCTATGACTATAAATAGCTACTTTGTGAATCTCACAGTAGATTGAAAATGTAGAAGTGTTATATAGAAGTGTGAGAGGTTGAAGCTGGACATTTGGGGTCTTGAGCAGCATATCAGAGTCTTTCTCTGGCTGTTGGTGAGCATTAGATTTTGACTGCTGTTCTTGTTTGCAACACAGTCTGTCTGGCAGATATCATGACAGTTTCTCTTGTTGCATCACATAACACAGCAAGTTTTGTGGCTGATACATCTGCAGTTCAGGTAGTGACTATAACATTTTTTTAGTTGTCTCACAGTGCTTTGAAAACACAGAGTATAGAAGTAGTGATAGTATAATCTCAATTGAGTGTCAATTGTATTCAGTTTCTTAATGGTGTTATTATTCATGTCTGTATATTTTCAACGCTGTATTTTCAAATATGTTCCATTTTCTGTTTTGCCTCTCAGACACACTGTTGTTCTGTCTGTGATCTCAGGTTGTCTAACACATTTTGAAATTATGTATGTGGAGTCAGAAGTACGCTTTATCTGTTATGCTGTTTTGCTTTTAAACAGACCAAAGAATGATACTTTTCCCAGATGTGTTTTAAATCTTTATCTAACCCAGTCAATGTTTTGTTACTCAAAAGGATAAGGCTGGCAAAATGCTATATTTTTGATATTGTCAACAAATCCCATGAAAAGACCAAAACCAACAATGTGTTCCCGTCTCTTAATACTTTCTAACTTTCCCTGCCTGTCCGTGGCACTCAGCCCCAAACCCATTTGTTACTGATGACAGAAAACATAGTTTACTTTTTAAAAAAAAGGACCAAATAACTTCCCAAAACTGCTGGTCACTGTAGTATTTAGCAAACGTTACTCAAACAGGAGTAAATAGTGCTTTTGTTGGGGACTATTTTCAGCCGCAGAATAATACACATTTGGTGCTCTACTGAGTATTTACGGCAGCAGGATGGTGTATGTGGGCTTGACTCAAACTAAACTACAGTGCCCATGTTTATGGTAATGAAGGAAAATGTCAGCCAGTGCAATACTGTGGCTCAATGGTGTGTTTTTAATAGTTTTTAGGCAACAATGGCGATCTATGGCACAGAGGAATAAACTATATCAGGCTTTGGTGATTTGAAACAGCCACACAAATTATTAACCCAAAACATGAACCATCATTCTAACCTGAAAAATGCACCTGGTTTTCACTTTTCTTTTGGATGGAAAATGTGTCTTAAAATGACAACAGAAAAGAGAAATTTCTATGTAAAGTCTGAACAGGAACAAATGACAAGGGGATGGATAATTGTTTTCCAGTGCAAGACTCCTTTTGATGAATGTCTCATTATAATCTGGAGATGATGGATGTGAGTTGGATAAAGCCTGGTGTGTGTATATGTGACTGTTTAGGCAAAATGAGGGATATGAGGGCCTCTCAATCCTATTCTTTGCACAGTGAGGTGTAACGGTTAGGAGTGAAAGGTTTTAATGGCTTTCAGTTGTTATTATTCTGTGTGTTATGACAGCTTGATTGGGCCTGCGGACTTCTTTCATTGCTGTTCCATTTGCATGCACCTCTCTTTGCCTCCTTCCACAGCTTTCTGTTGTTATGGTAATTTTCATGAAGTAGATTGCATCTAGCCGGCTGCTCCACTTGGGTCCTGTCTGTGGGAGAAGCCCTGAGCAACGGCATAATAATCATAATGAACACATCTCTACAGTGTGCAAGGTTACAGTTAGGATTTCATTTAGGGTTAGAGTTCATTTCAGAGCAGCACTCCAGCTAACAATCCAGGCATTTCAACTGATCAGGTGGCCCTCTGGTAAGCTGAAGTGCCTCCCTGCTCTGAAATTAAGGCAAAAATGAAGTGCATAATTTTAGAGTATATTGTAATTTTAGTATCCATAAGTTCATGATTATTACTTCTGTCTGCTCTGCACATGGAGCATTTATTGCATGTCTGTCCTGGAAGAGCGATCCCTCCTCTCCTGCTTTTTCTGTTAAAGGATTTTTTTCAGGGAGATTTTCCTTATCAGAAATTAGGGTCTGAGGACAGAGGTTGACAAATGTAGTACGGATTGTAAAGCCCTTTGAGGCAAATTTGTGATTTTGGGCAATATAAAAAAAATTGACTTAACTTGAAACAAAGCATGGAAGTGTCCCATTATGGCATATCCTGCCAAAATAAAGGTTTCAAAACAAAAGGCACTTAAGCGTCGAGACAAAATCAAAATCTTGCCCAATGTTATGCACATTGTTAAAGAACAGGGATTGAAACAAGGGACTGTCTTGTGTACTGCACCTTTTGCTGTGTGTCACTGAATTGGATTTAGTCGAAATCTGCTGTGTTGCTTCACTACAAAAAGTAAAATTGTGTTACGCAACAAAGCAGGTAGCAATTGACTTTACTGTACAATTCTCCACCTCCTGATTATGGTCCAATTCCAACGTTCAGTGCCAAAACAGGAAGTAGTGTGGTCTTTATGTGGTGAGTAAGAGTGTCAGGGGTGTATGAGACCCGAGTTTGTGTTCAGTTACAGACTTGCAATTACTTTGCCTTTGCCTTTTTATTTACCATACCCACAATCTTCCACTAAACTCATTTTCTAACCATATCTTAACCATAATTTATTTGCAATAATCATGAGCTTTTCCCAAATTCTTAATCAAATTGAAGTTGCCATTCACAGATGTTGTAAAAAGCAAGGATTTTAAAACGTCTGCATTAGATGTAAAAAAAATTAATTGTCATCAAATGTAATCAAGGATTTTGCAAAATCGTGTAATATTGACATTCTTGTCTGGTGATAAGTTGATAAGCCAATATAGGCCTATACAGATATACTGACCTCGCTAATTTATCATTCAAGCTCTAGAACGGATCTTTTAAGTCTGTAGTTACACTTTAAACATCAATATAAATATTACAATAAAAAAAAGTTAACCAATTTTAGTTTCAACTGCATAGTTGCAAGCTTATCTTGCCAGAATAACATTTTCCATAGTCAATTCAGAGGGAAGAAATGCAAGTGGCAGCATCCTCTTTGCTTTATGGAAAATTCAAATTCAAACAGCCCTTTTGAATTATAATGATCTAATGAGGTATTTCACACAGAGTTCTCTCATTAAGACGTTCTTCGTTTGAGCAGCTAACCTGTGGCTTTTCTCCAGGGTCTGGAACACACAAGTGCTGCTCTTGAAGAAATGATAGTTTTCAAGTTTGCATAGCAGCTTGAAAAGTCATTCACAACTGAATTTGCCCTTGAGTTGGACAGCGGTGGGTAATTCAACCTGTGGAGTGAATGTAACAATGTTCTACGACGCAGTTCCACTCACAGTCTACATCACTACCTTGATCAACATTGAGAAACAGGACAGCTACTGTGTGTCGTTCACACAAGCATGAATCATCCTGCTTGGCATTTACTGTAACTTGTATATAATGTACTTTAGCCCCTTTACTGATGAATCTGATAAAAAAGACTGACATTTGGAGAAGGGTATATTTCAATCCATACAGAGAGGTATTCCAACAATTATAACTGAATTGTTACAAGCGAAATCACATCATCACACATCTCTAAAAGCCTGTTCAACACATATGTCTGAAAAAGCTGTCTTTATTCTGAGCTTTTCTATTTCTCACTCTTCCCCTCACCTGAAACTGCAGTTTCCCTCCAGCCCTGTGTGCATCTGCGTACCTATTTCCAGCACTGTGAACGTGCACGTGCCTGCCTCGAGTGTATGTTCGCATACGTGTTTGTATGTCTGCAGGCTTGTGTGTTTTTGCGTTACAGTGTGTGTTTGTGTGTAATAAGGCCTTATGAACCCCAGCACCTGACATGGGGCCAGTGAGGAGTAGCTGCCATCTGGTCAGCCCTGAGGGAGTCCGCCGGCCACCCAGCGCTGCTCGACCCTAACAGGTAGCCCGTCTGACATCTCCAACTCATCTCCAACCCACCAAACAGCAGATAATGAGGGGCAGACAGCTGGCCATTGGACCCTCTGTGCTCCCCCATCAGTACCAGGAAAACTGTCAGGAGTGCCTACTGGGCTTTTCAGCAATGTAAGCAGTTCTGTGGTAGTGGTGAGTTTAATCTGGAAACACTGCTGACTGGCTGTGTGTGTGCATGCAGTAGTTGTCCTTCAAATGCAGGGGCATCCATGCATCATACAATACACCTTCTTACTCAGCAACCACATGTAAACCTTTACCTGAAGCAAGAAGCAAACAAGTCTCAATAATGAGGCTTCATCTGTAAAACAAAAGCTCCTTATGACAACTGTGTTAGAAAGATGTGTGGTTGCATCATTCAGCCTACAGATGGCAGTATTTCAAAGGAAACTTGGAGTGCACGCTGCTGCTGTATGCATTTATCTGGACAGCATATTAATTCACTGTAAAATGTGTGAATGGTTATATTACTTCTTTTATAAAGTCTCAACTGGGCCTGACTGTCTGTCTCTCTCTGACTGGGTGAGCGGGTGCTGTAACATCATTTCCTTTCGCACTCTTCCAAACCACATTTTACATTTACATTAGAGCATGTGTGGATACACGTCTGAAAATATACAGCAGTGAACCAAAAAACAACAAACCCATTTGTACCCACATGGAAGGTAGTCATTTTTACAAACACATGAAGATAGCTATCATTTGACAAATAGTCTCATTTTAGACACTGACATTATCTTCAACCTGTGCGCTGCTGATAACACAGGCAGGCTAGGTCCAATTTGTAGACATATATTCGAATTCTACATATATTTCTGTTGAATCTCTATTGCATGTATTATATTTATTGATAATTATATAAATATTGAAAAAGATCATTTTTCTGCTGCCTTGACGTGTAAATGTACAAACACTGCCTGCACGACATGAAATGTATTGCAATGCGCTCAAGTTGTGCCAAGGATGACGCGACGGAGGTTGGGTCTAAAAGCGCACACTGTACGTGAGGTGCAAGTGAACTGATGGGTGACTTCATGTAACACCGGCATCCACACAGAGAGAGAGAGAGAGAGAGAGTGGGAGAGAGAGAGAGAAGGAGAGAGAGAGAGAGAGAGAGAGAGAGAGAGGTTATGTGGCAGCCTGTTACAGAAGATGATCAATCCCTGAACGAGGTGGGAGGGTCACTGGATACCGGCTCCCTCTCAGCGGCTGACGGAGAGATGCTCGCTGCTGTCCAGATGACTTTACAGGCTGCGCGTAGAATTAATTAAGCGGCAGTTCATCTCACCGTATTTGGCGTCCACACACATCCACTGACTGACTGACTGGCTGACAGACAGAGACGCGGGACATTCCCTCCAAAAATCCCAGCGAAATAACCGGATCTGCGCTATTCATGAATGAGTCTCCTCTTATTTCAAGGTGAGTAGTCCATCCTTTACTGTTAGTAGCTGAGCAGCAGCTTGTAGTGCAGCCCAGCAGTGTGCAGAGGGGTAAAGTTGGATAGACTTTATGCGCCTGGGACGCAGTGAAAGGCGTCCAGTGACATTGTGCACTCTGACTCGAGCTATCATATAAAATGTTGCATGAGAAAAATTTTTAAATGATTTCTCTACCGGCCACCTGTAACAAACCAGCAGATGTGGACTGCTGATGAAAGGCAGAGCAGACTGGAAATGCCTCAGCTTCAGTACCCATCGCAGACAGGAGGCAGAGCAGCGCTGTGTAGGTTTGGTGCAAATTATTGCATTATCAGAAGGATACATTTCACTCTACTTTAGACAAAGCATGCTGTAGCAGCCTGCTATGTGCTGATTTTTCCAGAACTCTTTACACATGTGGATTATTCTGGGCAGCGCATCAGATCAGTGGTCATCAGGAGAATACCAGAGTTAAGTATTTAGCCTGGAGATAGTCAGTCCTCCTCTGCTGCCCTGCCTCCTGCCTCCTGCCTCCTGCAGCCAGAGCTCGTGCAGCCTTGGCAGCCTGGGCAGAGCAGAAGCCACTGGGACGCTGATAAGGCTGGGCAGGCACTGAGATGGAGCCTGAGCCTGAAAGAACTGAAGCACACACACAGATGTAGCAGTGCCAACCTCGACAATGCTGTTGACCAAGTGCATCTTTGTTTGAGCCCCCTTCTCTCTCCGTGTGTGTTTGGGTGGTAGTAGAGGGGGTGAGGAGGGCTGGTTGTTGGATTCATGGCTCTTTGACTCTCACCCCTCATGCAAACCAGATGAACCCCTCTTCTCTCTCTATGCTCTTTCTGGTCCGGCTTATCTGGCCGGCCAGTTGGACTAGCTTTTATTCTCCTGGCCCCTCCAGAGTGGGTAAAGCCTCTCATGGAGAGAGAGAGATTGGCTTCTCTCTTGGCGTGTGCATGCCAGTCATGCGCTCCGGCACTTTATCAGTTGCCTGCTAATTTTAGAATTCAAATGAATCTCCACATTAGTTCTGTTCCCCTCTCTTTTGCTGCGTTTGACAGCAATAAATGAAACTGACGTTTGGGTTGTGATGATTGCTGTTCATCTAAGGAGTGAGCTTTAGTTGAGGGTTAACCAATCTAAACTAAACCTAAACTCCTAAGTAGAGGAGTAAGGGTCAGTTTACCTAAAATACAAACACAAAAGACATGTTTTTCCCCTTACTCTTTGTGGTTTCTACCCATTCAGATACTTTTGGTCTTGGTGAGGCTTTAAAATATATGTCTCTGATATTTGTGCTGCCCCACAATGGTCTGGCATGTTTGAAAGACAATTTTCATTAAATTGACATTTGAAAAGCTCAAAATCTCCATGTCTTTTCAGCAACAATGTCCCGCTAACTCAGGATAATCCACAGCCCTCAATGTGATTAGTTTTCACTGGAACTACTTTTAAAGAAATCTGTGGATCATCCAGTGTAACCTGGACATAGTTTCTGGAAAGATGAGCTGCTGTTGAGGTTTTTAAATGTCATTTTCTGATGCTTTGAGGGGCAGAAACAATTGTTTTTGGGCAGCGACTGAAGTTACAGAGGCATATATTAGTTTAATGCCTAGATGTGACTAGATTTAAGAGAGAAAATTTTTTTTTAATACATGTATTCATACTGCTTTCCACAACGTAGAGTCAGACTGGACAAAAAATGGGTTTCTGTTGGATTATTTATTGATTTCTATTTTCTGAATATTGTACTTTCACCCGTTTTTGTAATGGTAGTTTTGAATGTAGAGGGATTGCAGGAGTCTTCTGACCCTGGAGGCAACGCCGGACCAGTGTAGGTGAAGTAATTTAGAACATCTGTCTCTGTCATATTCACCCACGAGCCAAGTGCTATCTCAGACTTCTACAGAGATTAATGAGCAATACTGTGTGTTTGAGAACACAGAAAAATAAAGGAAGAAAACAGGAACACAACTCTACTACAGCTGGGAAAAACAGCTTTTGATTTAAATGACCACCAGTTCAATTTGTGACATTGATTTTGGAGTAATTTGAATATCAGGGAGCGCGATGTGGGTCAGGGGCAAAGGCGATGCACAGCCGCTGCAATAGTACATCAGGCGAATTAGTGTATGTAACACAATTACACGGTGTGTGAGTGCACAGCAGCTACCCATAGCTGGAGACCCCCCACCTCCAAGCCTCCCCCTCCCCCCACTGCTACCCCCGTTGCCCGCGGAGACACTGATTAAACACGACTGTTCAGATGCTACAGCCCGAGGAAGAAGAAGGAGAGCCCCCAGTGTGTGTGTCTTGTGTGTGTGTTAGTGTTTGCTTGTGTGTGCATGTACACATGTGCTTCATATAAGTGTGTGCATTTACTAGTGTGTCTTTGCATAGAGGTGTGTACATTAGAGAGCAGGAGAGAAAGCGACAAAATGAGAAGAGACGCAAACAGCGCTTCGAAACCGACAGTGACGGGAGAAAGAAAGAAACGGAGAGAGAACAAAATACTGCAGATCACCAAGCACGACCGATACGCGGCTGTCCTCGCTCTTTTCTCTCCTTCATCCCCCTTTCAATCTTCACGCTTCCCTCTTGTTTCAGTGTGTGATCCAGGCCTGGAGGGAGGTGGATGTACAGGTTGATAAAGGTGGAGAATAGGGATGATACAGGGGTAGACAGGAGAGCAAGAGGTGGAAATAGATAGCTAGCGGGAGTGAGAAAGACTAATAAAGAGAGAGAGAGAGAGAGAGAGGTGGTGACAAACAGTAGAGGAGAGAAGTGAAAGGGAGGAGAGGTACAGAGGGAGTGGAAAGTGTGCAGCTCACCTGCCAGATGGCAGCTTTGGCAGCGCTCAGCATGCAGCGATGGCGGTCTTGCAATATGGCGCATCGCCGCCAGATTGTCACACCGTTGTTGATACAAACAGTGCAATAACTTTGCTGATGTGTGTGTTTTGCATGATTTTCTCTGGCACTGGTGTAAGCAGACAGCATATGGTCATAAAAAAACCCCCAGACAAAGTTAAAGGAAATCACACGTGCTTTTTCTTGGGAGAGTATTGACACATGACTTTTAAGTTTGAAGAGTTTGTAATCTCTTTTTTCTTAAAGGGGCACTCCAGTGATTTTACATACGAGGATCGGTTTATTCATCACGAGAAGTACTACTTGGCTTATGAAAATAGTTGTATAATGTTTTCTGTGGCTCTGGAGGAGCTTTTGAAAGTCTGGGAAAATAGCCCCGGTGATATCATCACGGTTATCTCAGGTTGAGCTTGGGGACTACAGATTTTTAACAGAAAGACTGCGTTCCAAACTCAGGGCACAGAGTTTAAAGGACTGGCATTATGAGGGATCCAGAGTTTACTCATATTAGGGACCAAAAGTCAGGATATCTCAGCCTCTTCTGCACCGATTTTGACCTTTCTTTCTTAAAAATCTGTCTCTTGCAAAACCCCAAACTTTATGGAATCACTGGAGTACCTCTGTTTCTAGTCCTTCATGTCAGGTTTGGATGGTGCCAACCTTTAAAAACATAATTTTTGATGTCATACATCTCATGATGAGGGAACATTCAAATTATCTATCAATTAAAATGTGACAATTTAATATAGAAATAGAAATGCAAATATTGGTCATAGAAAATGTGTTGTGTGACATGGAAAATGTATGGAAATTGGTCTTAATGAGGTAGAGCCATGGCAAATCTGTCACTCCACTCAAAACCTTCTACTTCCCTCCATTTCAGCAAACGCCTCCAACTAAAACAACTTTCCATTTCTAGAAAATGAAATCTTTGTAGTACTTGCTTCATCGAAATATCGTGAGAAGTAGGGAAAATTCCCAATAAATAATAACATCTGTGACTCTTGAACTTTTGATCTCCAGTCCAGTTTCAAAGAATATGACGTGCAGTCTGGGGTATTTCACCATGAAAACTGTTTTCATAAAACACTGTATCTGCATATTTACAGTTGCTGGAATTAAACAGTTTTAAAGAATGTAGAATTTATAAAATGTCAAGGTTATAGATAAAAAATCTTGCGCTTGAGTCAAACCAACTAAATTGAATTACAGAAGGAGGACACCACTGAATTGCTTCTCCCTTGTGACTTTCGCTGAGTCTTTGGGGGAATGTTAAAGCCACTGGCAAGCAAACACCCGCTGAATGAGTATGGTTGGGTTGGTTTTTGAAAGAAAGTAAGTCATCAGTTACCTACAACATGTCCCAGAAGCTCAGAGCACCTGGACTACATCCAAGACTTCTGCAGTGTTCAGCCCCTGGCAGCCACAAACCAGGTGGGACTGCACTTACTTAATAGACTTGGAGAATTCAATATTAATTTGAGAATCAAGTCCTATCAAGAAGGACATGTTACAGCGATGGGAAATGTTCTCTGTTGTGTATTCGCTGTAAATTCTTTACAGTTTTCAGTATGTGTTATCCCTTAAGGAGCTTTTGTAAAAAAGATTTAAAAAACCTGCGTCCTATTTGCCTTCCAGTGAATTTCTATTTGAGTGAAATTCACCTGTGTTTGCAGTCCTGGTAGACCTCTGGCCCACTAGGGTACTGTACTTTTAACCAGGCTATTTCTATTTCTGAACATTCAGGAAATTTCTATGCATTTGCCCAAAATCATGTTCTAACAGAGTTAGGAGACGGGATAGAGTTTCAGAGTAGGTTAGCATTAGGGACATGCTGGGCTGGGCCGACCATGGAGACAGACTGAGATAATCTGGGCAGATGCTTGTATTTGTACAGCTTTTGGGTGAATGGCCACCAAAGGACTTATTTGCACTGCGGATTAAATGTTAAATGGGTTTTGGAGCAGCAGATACTTAGAGGGAAAGTTGTCGAATAGTAGAACATGCACCATCTCTCCTCCTCTTTCCTGTTTCTCTCTCCCTCGCTTGCTTTCTATCGCTGTCTCCTCTTGCTCACAGTGATTTGTCAGCAGTGGAGGTAGCAGCTGTTCCTTTTGCATTGTAATTTCTTTGATCATAATTATTCGTGCCAGCTACCTCGAACCTTGGCATCCTCCACCCCACGAAGCCATATGGGCAGAGAAGGAGGAAGCCGGGGAAACATACAGGCTTCTTTGGAATACGTTCTTTGATTTCTGTGTGCAGTGGTGTGGGAATTATGGACATATGTGCTTCACAGCTTCACATGGATGCTCTGCATCACTGTGTTTGATTATTTTTCTCATTTATACACTCGCTGGCGTCCAGTCTCTGCCAAATGTAATGGATTTTCACTGTCAGGTCTCCATGATTTATGCATGCGAAAGCAATATAGCCCTGCACATCTGTAACTGAATCAGTCTCAGCAGAAATATATATAGAGAAATGTCAAGTCAGACAAAAAACTCAGAAGATGGGAGCAGACAATAAAATTACAGCCATGCCAGAGGCTGAATATCAGGCTGGTAGCTTCTGAGCCAAATCAAAACGACTAAGAGAGAGTGCTCTTACAATACAAAAAAACAAAACAAAACACGACTGGAGAGCTGTTCTGTACTTGTCTCTGGCCTGGAGAGTAGAGCTCACATTTCACCACCCTCATTCTCTATTCCCCTCAGCTGCACTGTCTACAGATCACTCTGAGCCCCGGTCGGACTCCTCTGCTTACCCCTTGTTCTTTTTCTTGCACTTAAGTGATGCTGAGAATGAGGGGTGCTGGGCAGCGGCTGCAGCATGGCTCACGCGCACATGCTGTGTGGTTCCAAAGAAAACACTCTGTCTTCTTCTGCGGTCGCTGAATTATAGAAGACCCTCTATTGCACTCGAGCTGCATGGGTTTTCATCACAGCGCTGGAGGTCACTTTGACTTTCCCCTCTATGCTCATCATATATGCAACACGAGGGTTTCAGCAGTTGAGAGGAGCCTGCTTGAGGTCACCATTAACCAGGGAAGACCGACAATGAGATTTATGGAAGAGGAGACAGAGCTGAGAAGACGGAAGGGAGGAGAAAGGCATGCATGGCTAAATCTGACTGTGGCAGCCGTGCCCTTCATCTGGTCCCTGCTCTTAACAGCAATTTCAGATATAGTACTGTATCTGCATGTATAATGCATATGCCCTAAGATAATGGCATGCATTGCAGAGGAGGCTGCTGACTGTGTTGTGGCGATGCGTTGGAATTGGTCCCCTATGTCACATTTGCCTCTGCCCTGGTCCCTCGCAGTATCCTGCAGTTATTAAGAGCAGAGTGTGTTGCGATGACATAGTGCTGTTTTACTGTTCCCCGCAGACATCTTCCGCTACTCTACCATCAAGATTAGTGGCTGGCTGGAGAGCATTAAAGCGTGCAATATCTGCGCTGACCAATAAACTAAACAACAAGTCTAGAAAAAAAGGCAATTACGGTTAACTTTTGTTAATATAAAATCATGCCGGGACACACAGACATGCCAGAAGAGCTGCCAACAAAACTTAATGAATTTACAGCAGTTGACACTTGTTTCCAGAGAATACTAGTATCACAAAGTGTTGGTATCATTATTCTAAATACTCGTTGTAAGATTTTTTCCCCCTGACTGAGAGAAATGTCTAGGGGAAGCACTGCTGTTTGAATTTACATTGAACAACATAATGATGAAAATTAACCACAGGCCAACTGTCACAAAATTTCACTGTGCGGCATCAAAGTGGAGATATCCCGTGGGTATCTGCAGTGTGAGCATCCGCGCTACACATTATGCCCTCTGAGGCTCGAGTCTGTGTTTCTGTGAAGGGGCCTTACGAGGCGGAGCCAATCGCCCTGGGCTGCCCCTCCACAACGCAGCCACAGATAAAACACGGTGGACTGATCACAAAACATGGCTTTTCCTAATAAACCCCACCGGTCCCTTGTGATTCAGTATGACATTCATTTATAAGTCATCTTTAATAAAGACGGCATTTTCATGTCCTAATTCCCCGACTCATCACTGTAGGTACCAGCGACAGCCCCTGGCTCTGGCTTGCTGGCTCCCTCCTCCCTCCTGTTTCTGCCACGTTTGACCTACTTCTGTCTCCACAACATTGTAAACAGATCTACTAATTGCCTTCATTTATTCATTTGGAAGTCAAGTTCTGTTGCGGCTGGCGCCCTCCCAGCTCATTCATGTGTAATGTGTACAACGCTGGCCCTCCCCCCCAATGACTCGTCCATGTGTATTTGCTAAAAACCCCAGACAAAAGTAGCATCCCATCAGACCATGTGAGTTTATATACTATAAGTGCAAACATTGTACAGAACATCACCAAGAAGTGCTGCAGCCAAAACTTTTTCCACAAATCTGAAATCATCTCCAAGAAGGAACTTTATAAACTGACTTTCAACTTCCATCAGCAGCCCCGTCTTGGGAAACCTACTGACACAAAAAACCCAGTGCGTTTCTGCCCAGTCGGCTTATAATCATGAGGACAGAAGCTGTTATGACTATTGTAGTTCAGACACTTTTCCGCCCCCATGGTCTTATACTGTTATTGCTTTTGTGCAGCCTTATAAATCTAAGCCACAAAAAACAACAGCAACCAAAAAAAAAAAAAGATTTTCATCACCTCTGATGTGAGTGACAATGACTCCCATTGTTGACTAAGTGTGAGAACAGAGATGTTTCTTCTGACCTTTAGAAAGATCATGGCATAGTCTGTTGACAGTGTTCCCGATCTTACACAAATCTATAATCCAAAATATAAACAAGATAAACCTGAATATCATGCTGTTCATGCTAAGTCTATCTTTCTTTTAAGTGAAAAGATCAAGTTGGCCCATCTTATTGCAAGAATACAGACAGTTATGCATTTTGACATTATCCATTGGGTTTTAACAGGGTTTTATAAACCCATTAGGTCTCTGCCCACAAAGGTGCAATCTTCAATACAAAAGAAAAATCACCAAATCACCAAAAACCTCAAGTTAGGGTTTTTTCTTTTTCCATACTATAAGTGATATTATTCATGACAACTAATTTAAATTTTCACTAAAATTACTACAATTTGTGAATTTACCTCAAGAAAAATGTCACTGACAAAACACAGCTTCATGCTATGGAGCTGGGAAGAGAGCCTAACAAAGAAATATCCCCTATGAACATTTTAGTTCATCTCAGATGGCAGATGGGTCAAACAAACAAGAGATAGAAAAAAGCTAACCATCCCTTCTGTCCCATGAATCATGCCTAACAGGGCGCTACAGAAGCTATGACAGCATTTCACCCCAATAAAAGCTGAACCCAAAGGATGAATTTGGTTCCACTGATCTCGATCCAGGTCAAAGGGTCGTGTTTGTGGAGCACAAGAGGACTGGCTTCTCCCTCCTCTGCGTTGTGATTGGTGCCCGCTGAGAGCTTGCGTCCCCAGAGGCCTCAGCAAACCATGTTCCTGTGTGTGAGTGTGAATGAGTCACGTCTGGGCTGGAGCGTGTCTGAGTGGCGAGGCGGAGAATTCAGCAGGGAGGACTGCGCAGGGCAAAGAGTTGTCTCTATAATCCAGGGTAAACACTGAGCAGCATGACTGCACGCCTTAGACGTGACTAAAGCCGGGAGAACAGAAATGGATGAAACGATGAGGCTGCTGCTTGCCTGCATGCCTGCCTGGCTTCGTTTGCCACCAGCACTTCCCAATTTCTCTTCTTGTTTTTCCCCTCTGTTTTGCAATTCCTCTGAGGGTTTGACTGAAGACTCTCAACACTGAATTAACCTCTGGGTGGCACTGCTCGTGTCTGTTGTTTAAGGTCATCCCAGACTCAAACCTGGCTTCACAAATATCATTTGGTCTGCTATTTGCGGTCGGACCTCAAGAGTGTTGTCTTATTAATTATATTTAGTTGAGAAAAGGACAGTGCTGATTCTGATAAGATTACAATGCAAATTACACCAAAGGTCTGCAGTCTGCAGTGTGATTAAAACAAGAGAAATTCAAAGTAATGGGATTCTGTTGGATGCCACAAAGGAGAGACAGCCCCAGTTGAATTGATAAACACAAAATCACTTTTCTGCTCCTTTTTGTGGCAGCTCAAGAAGATGCACAAAGGATTGAGTCAGATTTTTGCGATCTAACCCGCCCACTTTCAAACAGCTCTTTAATGCATTACATCCCATTCCAGCATCCCCTTTCACACTAAAAAGCCTACATCAAAGGCAAAGCAGAAGAAAGATTTAGAAGAGGGTTTGCACTCCAGTGAGTAAAGGGTTCCGCTGACCACTGGTTTAGGCAATTTGGTTTAAGGAAAACAAACACGAGTGCCGCAAAGAGGTTATATTTCAGTTAACTCAGAGGCCGTCAAAATAAAGGACTGTCACTGCTTCCTCTGAAACATCTGAAAATGCCTGAATACTCTTTTCATTGCATTTTCACATAAAAAGGACAAATGATAGAAAATCGTGGTTACATCAACACAGAAACTGGTTCAGGGACTCATCAGCTTGCAAAGCAGATGATGTGAGGGATTTTCAGAAGGAATCTGTTGGACACCATTTTGCCCAAAATGAAGAAGCTGTAAATATTAGAGCCAACAGGTCCTGCCAAATCTCAGCTTTCTGAGAACTAATAAAAGCAAACACAGTTTTTGTGTCCAGTCGGAAAGAAATGGTCAAGAAAAGAAAAGAAGTGGTGGATAAAGATAGAGATAAACAGTTTAGTGTGACTAAGGTGGATTCACACAGGTCTGAGTAAATGTCATGTATTATGAATAAAGAAAAGCAAACATTGTACTCCAGATTTAAATTCAGCTTTACAGTGTGTGACAGATGTTACTCTTTGGTGGCCAATTACTGGTAGAGTAGCTCACACGGAGCCTGCCAAATTGAGCAGAGTAGGTCGAGACACTCGAGTGACTTCTCCCCTGGTGTGAGCGTGGCGGGGACAGATGGACAGGAGATGCTGGAGTGGAGCTGGAGTCGGCCCAGCCAGCTCAGTGTCAGTCCATCCGCTCCATCCCTGGCTCCCGCTCAACTCAGCCGGACGTCCTGTTAGTCAGCCAATGGAGAGCACCCACCGCATCATGACCCCCGCATTAGGATCTGACATGGCTGTCTTCATTTAACCTTTACTCATACCAGGAAGTCTCACTGAGAAAACACCCTGTTTACGTTAACTCCAGCCAAAAAAGACAGTTGCCTTTGAGCTAAAGCCTTCTAGCATTTGGCAGGATAACTTTGGAGGATATTTAAAGGCATTTCACTGAAGGGGGTTGAATGATTTTTAAAAAAAAGTATTTGAAATATTACATTAGAAGAGTGTGAAGGGCTGCTGATGTGGTAATGGCGAGGACAAAGGGGGAGAAAGAAACAGCCTTTGGGAGCCAGATTGGAGAAGCTTCTGGTGGCACACAGACAGGATTTAGGGTGATGTAGGTGTCTTAATTTATGGCCCGTCCTCCCATGCAGGCAGTTTTATTACTCCATTAATGGACTTCGATGAAGCAACGGGGTATGTGAAGCCACTTTATCTACGATCCTTGTGTTGCGTTCACTAAACATCTGTCTTTATTTTGAGATAAAAATCTCTTTTTTTGTTCCGAATTAGCTTATTTTGTCTCTTCTGTATGAGAAATACCTTGCATCAAACTAAAACATACATTATGACAAGGGGAAGAAACAGTAAACACATAAAACATCCTTTGTCATGTGTCTAACTCATCCATCCTCCAGTCCATCATGTGTTTGAGGGACATTGTTTGTCCCTTGGAAATATCTACATAAAATATGCTAATGAAATTAAACAGGGAAGTGTGAGAGTTGATGCTGCCTGGCTCTGAATCTCTAATGACTCCCTGCCATCCCTGGAAAAAGCCTGATTAATTTAGGAATGTCGGCCGCAGTGGAGAGTGATTAATTCCTCCTGGATTCAACCATTTAAACGAACAAGGCGGAGGGGAGAAAGGAAAACAGGGAGCCCAAAATATGGACGCATAATTAATACATTTGGATCATTTAATTAGCCACCCAAACAGAGGGAAGGCACAGCTACAGTGTGTCACTGCTTTGTTCAAGTAATAGGCCACAGTTAGTTCTTTCTTACAGAGAGGCGAATATAATGAGCCCCCCTGTTGATAGGGGGAATATTGGACCATCTCTCAGGCTAGTAAATATGGGGAGACAGTTTGAACAAATGATTACTTGTTTCTTTGATGTCTCATGTGTCTGACTAAGCAGAGATAGAGGGGAAAACAAGCACATATATTTCTAGGCTTTTAGATGAAGTGTCTAATGATACTCTGAAAGCAGTTTTTCACTCTTGAAAGAATCAAGGATTTTCTGAGTTTATAACAAATATTTCGCTTTTCTCTTTCAGAAATATGTGAAGATCACAAGACCGCACTTCAGTTCATCTTTTTCAGCGCAGCCCTGCTTCTTGCTGACACACAATCCCAGGTGTTTTGTCTGAGCTTGGTATTTTTTGGAGCCCTGTGGGGATGGGAACGTGCTTGGATAAAGGATGGACTTACTGTGGCCTCACTAAAGGTCACGGTCCTCTTAAGGTCATGTCATGGCCCCTGGCACTGTGGCTATTGACTCTAATCTCTGTGAATCAAAAGACGACTGTTGGACAGACTCTGAACACCTTCCAATCAGAGAGGAGGGAGTGGTCGCTGAACCACCTGACTGTGCATCAGTCTACTGGGGCTCTGTACATCGGAGCTGTCAACCGAATCTACAAGTTGTCAGCTAATCTCACCCTCCTGGTGTCCCATGATACGGGGCCAGAGTATGACAACAAAGCATGTTATCCTCCACTGATTGTCCAGCCCTGTTCTGAGCCTCTTGCCTCTACTGACAACGTTAATAAACTGTTGCTCATCGACTACTCTCACAACAGGCTGCTGGCCTGCGGCAGTCTCTACCAGGGCGTCTGCAAGCTGATGAGGCTGGATGACTTGTTTATCCTCGTGGAGCCCACGCACAAGAAAGAACACTACCTGTCCAGTGACAACAAGACAGGGACGATGTACGGGGTCGTTGTGCCGTCACAGGGTCAGGATGCCACTCTGTACATCGGCACGGCCGTTGGTGGCAAACAGGACTACTTCCCAACTATCTCCAGCCGCAAGCTGCCTCGCGACCCAGAATCCTCTGCCATGCTTGACTACGAGCTTCACACGGACTTTGTTTCCTCTCTCATTAAAATCCCCTCAGATACACTGGCTCTGGTCCCACACTTTGACATCTACTACATCTATGGCTTTGCTAGCGGCAGTTTCGTCTACTTCATGACCGTCCAGCCGGAGACGCCTGAGAATGGGATGCCCGCTGGCGGCTCCCCTGGCGACCTGTTTTATACCTCTCGCATCATCCGCCTCTGCAAAGGTGATAAGAAGTTCCACTCATATGTGTCACTTCCTGTGGGGTGCGTACACAGGGGCGAGGAGTACCGTCTGCTGCAGGCGGCTTACCTGTCCAAGGCCGGCAGGATTCTGGCAAAGTCGCTCAACATCAGCGCCCAGGAGGACGTACTCTTTGCCGTGTTCTCCAAGGGACAGAAGCAGTGCCACGACCCTCCAGATCACTCCGCTCTCTGTGTCTTCACCATCCAAGACATCAACACACGCATCAAGGAGCGGCTGCAGTCCTGCTACCAGGGAGAGGGAAACCTGGAGCTGCACTGGCTGCTGGGAAAGGACGTGCAGTGCACCAAGGCGGTAGGTGGTCTGTCGAGAGAGAAAGACACTGGTGAACCATCGGCTTTCGCTTCCTATAACACATACAGACGTGTGACAAATTGAAGGAAAAACCTGAATAAATGAGTGGAGAAACATAATGAATACAGATGCTTCCACACAGGTGCACTGCATGGTACAATTAAGCAAATAACATCCAATCATGCTCTGTGGTGTGTATAAAAATGCTGAGCAGGCCCAGTTAATTCTGATTTGTATCAAGATGGCAAGAGGAAAAGATCTAAGTGACTTTAATAGAGGGTTCATTGTTGGGGCACGGATGGCAGGAGCTTCAGTCACAAAGACTGCTCAACAGGCTCGTGTTTCAATAGGAACAGTGACTAAATTGACATCTGCATTTAGATCTGTGGGAACGCCATCAGTAAATAGGGTCAGAAATTGTGGCACAGCGCACATTTGATAAGCGTGATGCTCGTGCATTAGTGCGATATGTAAGGAAAAACAGAAGAGCTACTCTTCCTCAGGTGACTGAGAATGTCAATGCAGGACGTGATCTGACTGTGTCAGCAAGGACAGTCTGTCGACAATTATATAGAGAGGGATATTATAGTAGGGTTGCAGTGCATAAACCCCACATTACAATGCCCCCATCCATAAGGCACGAGGGGTCACTGAATGGTTTGACGAGTATGAAAATGATGTGAATCATATGCTATGGCCTTCACAATCACCAGATCTCGACCCAACTGAACACCTATGGGAAATTTTGGATTGATGTGTTAGACAGCGCTCTCCACCACCATCATCAAAACACCAAATGAGGGAATATCTTTTGGAAGAGACTTGTAGAATCAATGCCAAGGTGTATTGAAGCTGTTTTGGCAGCACATGGTGGTCCAACACCTTACTATGAGACTTTATGTTGGTTTTTCCTTTAATTTGTCACCCATCTGTACATGTTTAGACCAAGTATGAAACCCACATGGTGATGAGCGGCACTGATATAGATTTACTGAAAGTTGGCTCTTTGATTATCCACAACCATGATTCCAGCCTAAATAGCTGATAGGCAGGCAGGCAGAGCTGTGCTGAAGACACCATTCAGGTTTTCAGGATCCCACGAGAGCAGAAGAGCTGGAGGAGATTAATTCCAAAATGCTAATCAGAGGAGTTTTGTATGGAGCTTTGATTTCATTCAGGGGTTCGGGCACTGACTCCCGCCTTCTTCTCCTCCCCTTTCTCTCCCCCTCTCTCTCCCCATCTCCTTCCTTCCACTCTTGTTGCTGTCAGCAGTATTTGAACCCTCTGAGACCTGTTCTTGATCTTGAGAAAAGGGCTTTCTTGTAAATGTCCAAGTCTGTGCCTTTGTGAAAGCTATAATTCTGCATAATGAGTGGCTTTCATGGAAACAAGTTGAAAGCGAACCATGAAAACAATGATATTCATCACATCCATCGCTCTGGTGGTTCCCAACATGTACTTTGATTCCACCATGCCATCAAATAAATAAGATGTAATGTTATTCATAAAAGCAGCTGAGGGAGGACAGAGACACATAATAATACAATAATTAACTCTCGCTGCGCAGTTTACCAAAGGGCTTTATATCTAAAATGGGTGGTAAATGAAACACAATGATTCTGATTTGTTAAGATGTCATTAGATACTGTGTTTCTTTGTTTACATGATTAATTACTCAGTGAAAGATCAACAGCAGAGTGTGTCCAAAGATGCACTGGTACAGCATTTTGAGGACGATACTGATATCTGATATTTCCCTTCCTGTGTCAAGATATTTTAGACGTACCAGATAATCACCTAAAAAGACCAATATGGTTTTGTTCTGCTGCTTTACTGACACTTGTTACTTGTCATTGTAAATGTTAGACTCCTAGAAAGTTACAAAATGCCAATTTCTGCCAATTACTGTGGCAACAGGACCAAAGAGTCTACAAAGAGCCACGTTGGCGAGGCTGTAGCACAAGGGGTGCTTTAGGCTAAATGATAATTTCGGCATGCTCACTATGTAAATACTAACATGCTGATGTATAGTAGGTATACTGTGTATACTGTGTTCACCATCTTAGTTTAGAGTGTTAGCATGCTAACATTTGATAATTTGCACTACACATAAAGTACAGTTGAGGCTGATGGGAATGTCATTAGTTCTGCATTTGGTCGTATTTATGATTCAACCTGAGAGGACACGAATGTCTGTTCCAAATTTCATGGCAATCCATCCAATAGTAGTGGAGACATTTCACTGAAAAACAAAAATGTCAACCTCATGGTGATGCCAGAGCAAACGTAAGGGCATCACCAAAGTCAGCAGGATTCATCCTCTAGGGACTTTGAATGTGTGTGCAAAAGATGACTCCCTTATATTTTCTGATGCACCTTTCCAAGGGGTTATTAATAGGTTTGGCATTAAAAATTCAGCAGCACAATTTCAGACTGACAATTTTGCAAGCAATCAATAGTAATGCAGCTGTTAAAACAAATATTCAAATGACAAACATTCACATATGGGTACAATATTTAGGTTCAAAAGAGAAGAGTTGAGTGCTCCCATGCTAGCCAGAAAGAAAATGGCTTATTTTAGAGTAGGCTGGGGTGAGATATGATGTTCACTTCACTGATCACATTCAGTAAAGCTCAGGCACATCGCTTGATGAAAGAAACAGCACAGTAAGGACTAATACGTGCATAAGAAGTAGGGGATGTGAAATAAGAAATTAGCTGCCCTAAAAGGTAGATTTATACACTGAGTGACAGGCAATTAGCAAAGGTTTGAGGTGCATGTTAGTAGATGTAACAGGACTGCTTACCATGCTGCTCTCTTTGATGCTTAATCAAAACCTGACATCTCTTGTGCTGTGTGTTTGTGTGATGTCAGATCAAGCGATCTAAAAAATCACAGAAACAGGCACAAAATACACAGCATTTCTCGTGTTTGCCATCAGCAATTAGTCTGCTCCACAAATTCGCCCGCTCCGAGGCTTGTTGGTAAATGCAGCAGCCCGAACCCTTTTGAAGCAACCATTTTTAACCCTGGAAATTGTGCGCTTAATGCATGTTACGCTTACCAGAAGTCAGTTTGAGTTCTCCTCTTATACTCGCATGTGTCTACAGTGATCTCAGTCATTTTTCTGGCTCCCACTTATGCTCTTCCCTCTCTCTCGTTACCTCC
>NTHP01000100.1:1099465-1157717 GCA_003416845.1 Oplegnathus fasciatus
CCCCCCCATATCTGTCATCTTCACTCCTTCTTCCTTTCACTCTCTCCCATTTTCTATCCCTCCCTCCTTTAACCTCTTCTCCTGTTTTCTTCCCCACGTCTTCTCAAAAAACACCTCTCTGCCTTCACACTCTTAATGCTTTCTTCATCTTCACCCCCACATCCATCTCTCCATCCCTCCCTCTCTCCATGCAGCCTGTTCCCATCGATGATCACTTCTGCGGCCTGGATATAAACCAACCCCTGGGGGGTTCCCAGCTGGTGTCGGGTCAGACGGTGTACACTGAGAGCAGGGACAGGCTGACCTCTGTCACATCCTACGTCTACAATGGACACAGTGTGGTCTTCCTGGGGACCAGGAGTGGACGGCTGAAGAAGGTGAGAGCAGTAATACACTAACAGACACTGTCGAGCAAGATGGGCTTAATTTGCCTTTTTTTCCTCACACTGAACTCAGATACTCAGGGATTGTCTGGTTGTTTACAGTGAATTGATATTCTCAGGAGACGCAACCAGATCCCCTTGATGACACATGAGATCACGTATCTACTCAAAACACAACAATGATTTCTCGAGGCTGCTATTGGTGACCCACTGGCATCTCTTCTGGCAGTTATCTTCCTGTTTCAGTTTTTGAATACCAATGCAAAACTTGGCCTGGTCCTAGACCTCAGAATCGCTGCCTAAATCTGAGGTTCATGCAGCAGTTCAAATAGGTCCGATGTTGTGCCCACTGACTGCTACAGCTGACAGCAGTGGAACCTATCAGAGCTTAGTAGGCGGGATTAAGAATGGGAAAGTCATCTTCCTACGAAGCTAGTTAGGGAATTTAGCGACAGAAAAATGGCTAAAATGCGTGGATGAGATTGATGCAGCTGTACAAGTTGCATTAATTTCAAGTATAAAGTCCAAGCACAGAAATAACAACTCTTAAATTGACAAACTTCTACGGTAAAAAATGTGAAAAATGTTAAGTTAATTGCTTTTTGCAATTGTAGCTTCCGTATCAGCTAAAAATTATGTCAATGAACCACTGGTTGATTTTGGCAAAATCAAACAAAATAACTAACCGTTCCTTGAACACAATGGGCTGACTGAATGAAATGAAACCAAATGGCTATTCAGTCTGAAAAATGATGAGATCTTCGTGTACTTGAATTAATTTTACATGCTTCTAAACATCATTAGAGGTGTTATTTATATCTTGGTTTGTAACACAGGCTCTCTGTTAAGAATTTGAAGGGCTAAAGCCAAGATAACCCTGATGACATCACTGTGACATCATCAGGGTAACTTTCTCGGCCTTAACAAGAGCCACAGACAACAACTGCTTAAGTGTACAATTAATGTGTAAACTTCGTTGAGTGTCTTACATCAGTTTAAAAGGTTTCTGACAGTTGTCAGTGAGAAACATGCCGCTGAGATACATCACCCATAGCTGCGTTTGTGTCTTACCGCTATGCCACATTTATGTAATAATGATCTTTAATCCATTAACACTAATTAATGCAATAATCTGCTCAATTAATGACCCAATTAGCACAACTGGTTATGTTTGATATATCATGGTGATTATGGTGGGACATTATGCAGCTGAACAAAGGTGCAGTAATCATGCAGCACTACATCTTGTGCTTCAGCCTTTGGACTGGTCCTCTCAGATGAGGACAAATTGATGTAAATTTCCGCCCATGACTACTTGAGCCAAAACTGAAGCACATGCCTGTTCCTTCAATTCCTTTGTACTAGTTGTATTAGTACCAGGACATTATGCAGCTCTAGTGCCTCTTGTTCAACACTGTCCTGGTGGATTTTGGTTTGAATAGCTTTTAGCATTACAAAGTACTTAAAGGTCCACTTCACTGATTTTGAACATTATCGTGTACTTGACATGAATTTTTACATGTTTATAAACACCATTAGCCTTGTAAGTGTTCTCTGTATCCTCTGAATCTAAATCCTTCAGCTGATGAGGGAGAAGAAAATATGATAATTTCCAAGAAAAGTATACTTGTCTAACAAGTCTAATTTCTGTTTTTCTTGTTTCAAAGCCAAACATTAATTTTCCTATTCTTTTAAAGTCTAGTTATTCTCAAATTTTATCTTGCGTTTTGTGAGTATCTTCTTCTGGTTTCAAGGTTTCAAAGTTACTTAAGTTTAACTTTATTTAAAGGATAAGTCTGGTGATTCTACACGTTTCTTACTGTCAACAAATCCAATTAAGCAACAATGAATTCATAATATTAATATTGCCTGTGTAGCCAAAGCCTGATATAGCTGTTTCCTCTGTGCCACAGACCTCCATTGTTGTCCGAAAACTATTAAAAACACATCAATGAGCCACATTGTTGCACCTGGTGACATACTCCTTCATTATGATGAACATGGGTACATGGGTATACTTTGAGTCATCCCACATACACAGTCCTGCTGCCTTGTATACTCACTACCACATCAAATTTGCAGCTGAAAATAATCTGCAACAAATGCACTCCTATAATGTTTTCTAAAACCTACACTGCCCAGCTGTTTTAGGAAATTACTTAGCTTTAGCCTTTTTTGAAAATGAAGGTATATAGTCATGACCTGCTTTTAAAGATTTAAGTCCGCAGGAACAAAAGGGGCTGAGTGCCACAGACGGGCTGGGGAATTCTGAATGCATTAGGAAATTGACTAAAGCATTGTTGGTTTTGGTCTTTTCATTGGATTTGTTAAACAATAAGAAAAACAGAGAATATCTTCAGGCTTATCCTTTAAAGTCTAACTAAAATCTAAATTATGCTCCCTTTGGTTCCAAGTGTTTTAAGGCTACCTTAATCTGGTTTAGAATCTTTTTCTGCTGCTCGGCCGTGCTTGCATCATCCAGAGTACGGATTGAGGATGAATACAGTGTACTGACAGGAACACAAAGCCATGGTATGCTTGAAAGGAACTAGTTCAAATGACGTGTTGTCTGACCACATCTGAAGGCAAAAGTGTTTATAGCCGTTCTGAACAGCCACACTGCCGCAGTGAGGGGCGAGATACAATAAACAACTTAAATGAAAAGGCATTCATAGTGTTGAACTTGTACAATGTAGTTGAGTTGAAGAATGAAAAAAAAGAGAGCTTGAGAGAGAAATCTTGACTACTTCAGGGCTGCAACTAATGATTATTAAAATTACTGATTAATCTGCTGATTATTTTCTCAATTAATCATTTTGGCTATAAAATGTCAGAAAATAGTGAAAAATGCACCCCAAAATGCTTGTTGTATCTGATCAACAGTCCAAAACCAAAAGGTTTACCATCATAAATGACGAAATTAACCTCAAGTCCTCACATCTGAGAAGATAAAATGTTTGGTATTTTGACTAAAACAATTAACTGATTATTAAAATAGTTGCAATTTGAACTCTGAACAACAACTTTAATATGATAAGCTAGGAGAGTGAAGTAAGCAAACAAAAATAAACGCTATAGATGCGTTACTAAATCAATTTACAGAAAACAGGCATCCATTCAAATCTTTCCTGGTGATTTTCACCATGTAGCGTTTTTTTACATCAGGCTCACAGACATAACATGACCTCTTTCTGAGAGGTTCATGAAGTTGATTTAGCTTATTGTCCATCATGCTACATTTGAAATGCACACTGTAATGATATATTATAATCAAATTCTTATACGGCTCATTCTTTGATCTAACTGGATTGACTTGGTAGCACCGCGGGCTCTGTTTACTGCACAGTCGTACAGCATGCAACTGACTGAGGAAATGTGTGAGAGGACTGTTGTGACATTAGCCTGGGGGCCTCAGTCTTATGAGGAGCAGTCTGTCTGACACACACAGACAAACACACACACACACACACACACACACACACACACGGGTCCAGATTGGGAGCACAGATAGCATCACTGCAGCTCTTTCATTGGATGAGCCATCGGGGGAAAAGACAAGATAGCCTGACAGAAAGAGAGAGGAAAAAAAGAGAAATCGAGACAGGCCGTGTGAGACAAAGACAGAAGAATGGCAAAGGGAAGGAAGAGAGGATCAACAGAGACAGACGTAAAAAAAATCAGAGACACTAAGTGAGATTAAAAAACAGATTTAGGATGAAAGAGAAGGTAGACCAAGAAAAACACAAAACAAAAAGTATGTTTTGCATGTGTTCAGGAAGTGAGCATTACACTGGGCTGAAGAGCGTGAGAAATCCATCATTACTGCTTTAAGTGCCGAGTGTCTAAAGGCCAGAGTTTGTCATTACACTGACAGAGTGTGCAGCCATGATTCAGACTCCCAGGAGCCTCCACGGAGCACGGGTCACCTCTCGAATCCTATTCCATCACCCCCAAATGGACAGGCTGAGTGGAAATAGGGCATGACAATAAATGCCATCAGCGGATCACTTCGGCAGCAGGGCCATTGCAAAGGTCAAGCCTGCCACAGGAAGGGTGTAACCAGGGTGAAAGGTCGCAGGGATAACCAACAGTCTCACCATCCAGGCTCCATGCAGCATATGGATGTGTCCGTCAACATCTCTCGATTAGGCTATTCCTATTCCAGATATAACAGGACATTTCTATCATCATCTGCCACAGTTTTGTTGCCTTAGGTGGTTGATTTTAGCTGAGTAATATGACCCTGCAGGTAACTCTGGGCTGAATACAAAAGGGGCTTTTACACTTTGCATGGCGTATGCTAATGAGGTGAATCCATGTAAAAGCCATTATCTCTTACTGATCCTTATTTAAATCTATTCTGGTCTCAAGGCAGGAGGTGTAGATAGATGCGACTTTCAGCAGCACTGATGACACAGTTTCCACTTGTTAGCAAAAAGCTAGTGGGATCCAGTGAGTGCAAGATTAGCATTTCATAATCAGTACAGTCACATCAAGCTTTTAACCAGCTATTGCAACAATAATGTGCATTTGTGTTGGGCGGTGTGGCTCTGCTCACCTGATGATCTGAAAACAAACAGCAGAGGCTGAAACACACATTTAAATCAACATGAACACATATTGAGAGAAACATTCAAAGTTCTCATACGTGAAAATGCTCGTGCATGAGGTGGCTTGGTTAGGTGAATTGTACAAACAAATCTTTAACGCCAAATCCACATGGCTGAACTGAGTTAACTGAATCCTCATTGTCACTGACTGAATCAGTAGCTTTTAGCATAAGAGCTCCCCTAATTGGTGACTGACAACACCATTGTCAGTTTAGCTGTTATCATTTAATAATTCTGCTATGAACCTTATAAACAGTGTTTATCTAGGCCTAGTTCTGTACTGAACTGAAAGACACTTGAACCAGAAAGAGACTGATGTGATGTGATCGCTTACTGATGTACTGATGTGCGTTTGAATGATGAAGTGATCTCTTATATTTGAAAAAAATGAATGAATCACCATCATTGACGACTGACTGAACTGAACTAAACTGGACTGTCAAAAGGATTCGAATCATCAAAGAGATTCAGCACTTAGTTTTAATCTTGATTCATACTTGACACAAGGGGTCAACTACACGCCTGCTGCACATACCTACAGCATAGGTTTTGATTTTTAGTTCAGCATCAGATTTCACCCGTTGATAGCACCACCGCAGCACAGATGTATGCTTTAATTATGTTCTCAACAGTAACTGTGTTTACTGTCTTAAATCAATTTTGTGCATTAGAGCAACCATGGGAAGGTTTGCCTCTCTCCAATTACTAAATGGGAGACTGCTGCCATGCAATCGGCGTGTTTAAATCCTGTCATTCACTGTGATATAGAGCAAATAACACAGTAAGCAGACGGTTTGCAGTGGAAGTGGTTTTGCTAGATGTGGTTGGGTCAAAAGCACCAGAGTGTTTTGTTCAACTTATCCATGTTGTCGGCACTCTCAACAATTTCCACCAGCATCGGAAACTCGTAGGAGAAAACACAAGCAGCTCAAGTTGACCAGTCACAGTTCGTGGCGCATGTGACTACAACACAATTTCCATTCCTGCCTCAACTACTGTGAGCCTCTATCAATGTAGTCCCAGACAAAAGTATAAGTTTTATGTAAGGCTTAGATTTGTGGATCTTATGATCAGTAATTAGTATTAATTATTCTGCTCCAAAAACTATGAGACTACAAACACATTTCCCCGGGTTTTATATTCCCGTTCCACTTTTTGCAGGAGGGACAGAAGGTTTTTGTCTCTACTCTACTGTAGCCTAGCAAGTAAGTAAGCAGCAAACACACTGTAGAAAGACATTATACCTATGCTTACCCTGTGGCAGCCTCAAACACATAACAGGTGCTGAGTGGAATTGATTTTCGGAGGAAATGTTTCTGCAGAGCACAGCGATGCTCAGAAGGACTACAATGGCATACATAGTGGAACCGGATGCTTCCTTGATACAGTGAATGTATTAAGATGTGGATTGTGCAACTCAATATCAAGATGTCCTTACTAATATTAAGTGTATATCCCATTTCAGTGGGGAAATCAATTATGTCATACCTGCCACAGAGGAACTACAGTAATATTTTAACTTATGATTAAACCTTTTAATGTGTGCCAGAAGATTTCACCTTAGTTGGATATACTCTCGACAAGCTGGGGAGGGAGGTCCAGTGGAGAAACTGTCCTTTAACTGAAGCATCACAAATCGGATCCCTGCAGCTGCCTCAACATTGCTCTGGAGCAAGCCACTGGTGCCTATGGTGCCCAGTCATTGTAAGAGAATTAGCTCAGTGCTGGTAAATATAATAATGTAATATAAAGGGGATGCAGTGTGAACCAGCAGATTACCTCAGTGGTCACAGCTACTCAGCTGCAGTATTTCCCTAGAAATGGTTGAACTCACCACAAATAAAGCCTTAGTCAAATACTCTCATGAGCAAATAGTGGATTCATTATGGCTTATTGAGAGTTGACCGGGTGGGGAAATTCTCCAGTGCACGGCTAAATTACTTGGACTTTTCAAAGTCACGTTTTCTAAGAGGAGCCAGGAAGGGGAGATTTGGTGATTGAAATCATTAGAATGGGGTTTCAGGGGAGGGGCATGCGGAGAATAGGTGTGTTTGAGGCTAAATTGACAGGATTTTAATAACTGCGAGAAGGGAGCTGGACCTGAGGGTAAAGGTCTTCAGAGTGGACAACCATTAGATGTCTTAGTGCAGCTGAAATAGTAAGTGGTACTAAGAGAGGTGATTTTGTGATCAAACAGAAAGGTGTCCATCTCTCTGTTTTCCCCGACTACAGTTTTATTTAGCAGCTCCATCTCTCTCTCCAGCTCTCTTTGTCCTCTCTTTCTTTTCTTTCTTTCTCCTGCTCGGTCACACAAATGGAAACACACAAGAGGGCTGTGACTGCATTGCGGTCAGGAAAATGAAGACCATACGGGTGCCATGAATTGTTCCACTGTCCTCCTCCCACTGCTTTTGTTGGTGGGCCATGGGAACCTGACAAACAATGGGAACGACTGGAGGGACGGGGGCTGCACGGAGGAGGACAGGAAACAGAGAACAGGAAACCATATCCTCAAGGACAGAGAAAAGAAGTGAGCATACAGAGACTGAGAGGAGACTGTGGTTAAGTTGTAGAAATTGTGGTACGAAGAACTGGAAGCTCGCCATGCAGCTGAAGGTTAGGGCGAACTGAAAATTTGGCTGCTGCAATTGTAAGGCTTTCAACAATAACCCTCCAAAACACACATGCACTTACACGCACACACTCTCACATGCCATGACCTCTCTCTTCCAACCCAGTTGGTAATCATGTTGTTGGTAATCACAAGTATGGGCATTTGCCAACATACAGCGTATCTAGTGGATGTGATCAATGCTCCTCTCTTTGTGACTGTAGTTAATGTGATGGCTGAATGATTAGTCCTGTCCTGTAATACACATCTCCACCTCAGTGACCCCTCCTCCCCTGAACACTCTTCTGTTTCATTAGCTGCTGCAGCTCAGCTCTATCCTGAGCTTTGTCTCATTAGCATTCACAGAGCCGTGATGGATATATGGGCTAATCAATGCCCGCTCTCCTCGGCTGTCATCCTCGATCGGACCATATGCACAGCCACTCAACCTTAAAGGTGGCCAGTTGTCTGGACCTTATGTCGCTGCATGCCCCGTGTCACAATATTGAGCCAAGCCTATGCCAAAATCTGTCTTGTTTACAGTCTGTGTACATCCACTTTAGATCTAGTCTTGCGTGCATTTTCATTCTGTGCCCCTGTTCCAGTGCAATGGAAGATTTATCTGTGGTTTCCTGCCAAATTGTGACTTATTTACTTTTGGTGGTTTCATATGAAAAACAATACTTAACTGGGAATCGGATGTTTGCATGCAAGAGGACTCACTGATTCCTAGCAAAATGTCATGTAAAGACTGCGGAAAACAAGTTTGTTGTAGACTAAATGAACCAACCTCCTCGTGTCTAAGGTTCAAGTTGGACAGGCCAGTCTTCAGAGACAGATGAAACCTTGTCAGAGTGGCAGATTGGGAGTGATTGGTTGAACAGAGTGCTCCATGCCTCCTGGGTCATCATCCATATGTTTAGGTTAGCTGGGTGAATTTGGAGGGCACAGACCGGCCGGCCACATATGGACACACTTTTTTCAGATTGGACGGCCGTTACCACATAAACATTGTAATCATCTGCTTTACAAAGTTTCCCAAACTGCAGCAGAAAAGCGGGGGTTCAGGGACATTTACGTGTATACTTCCTCTCAGCATGAATAAAATCATCGCCTGAAATGAATCTCAAAATCAACCCCATATGTAAATACTCACAGGAGAGACATTTGGGTGAGTGTATTGCTCATGCAAGGTCTGGCAGCTTTACAACAGAGCCAACCCGACTCAAGCCAAGTGACATCTTAGAAGTCTGGGTTTTTTTTGTTTTCTTTGGCTCTCATGGGATGAGAGTGCAGCCGAGCATTTAAGATGCAAACCCAGCCACGAGAAAGGGAGGCTGTTTTTGTTAAGAACACATGAGCTCAGGTTGCATATCTGTTTGTGGAAGCCGTACTAAGCTGGGTTGTTTATATCTATCGCAGGTTCTGCAAGGGAATTACAGCAGCAGGAAGGATATTGCTGTTATTGGCTTAAATATTATTCATGGGTTAAATATATATCCTCGTCAGCTGTGAGACGCTGGGAAGAGAGAATAAAATGAGAAGCTCACTGAGGTCATATGAACATGTGGTATTAATGGCAAATCAGTTCAGTTCTTCTGTTACATGACATGGACCACACAAGGGGAATCCACTTGAAATTTAAGAAGAGGTTTACAGAGGTTTTTGGAAAAGATTTAGTCCTTTATACAAAGCAATGTCCTAACTACTTAAATAAGACCACAAATAAGATCACTTCATGCAGATCAGATAGCTTTTGTCATATACGATAGTTAAGTGCAAATGCAACCAAGAAGCATTTGAGGTGGATTGAAATCCAACTGCTGTGCTGAAATGTAAATATGTAAGTGGTCTATGGAAATATCTATCTGAAATTCAGATGACAGTTGTTGTTCTCCATGTCGCATTACAGCGACAGGAAGTGATTTCAACACATACGATCATGCAGAAGGTGCACTGAGCTTGTGTAGCGTGTATCTGATCCCAGATCAGTCCAATCACTGAATGATCTGTGTGGATGAGGGAGTGGCGTGAGTGACAGACTAGCTAGTTAAACTGTTGTAACCTAACTACTTAAGTGCAGAAGTTATTCTTCTTCTGGTGTTGTTGGCAGTTACCAAACAGCTTCAGGCTGGAGTAGTGGCGACCCTGGTTTGCATGTAGCGCGAGAAAACCAAGATGGAGCGCGATCATATTTGTGATCTCCCCAGCAGAAACACATATATGTGGCTAAGTTTATTTATTTAACTGGTGCAAAATGACAAAACATCAAATAAAGATTTCACAGATATGACATAAATAGACAGTGACACAATATACAAAGACAGACAAAGGACAAGGACACAAAACATACTAGGTATATACACTAAAACAGCAAAAACAGACCGGACAGAAAAAGGGAAACAAAGCAAATGTAGTATAGTAATAATAGTATTATAATAACAGTAATAATAAAAATAATGGTAATAATAATAATGTTTTTATACATGGCTAAGTTTAAACAAAGGTATATGGATTGTTGCATATTGGGTGTGTGTTCCTGATATGCTCTAATCCATGATAGTGTATCGATCAAACAAGAGCTCATGCACACAATTTACAACTACAAATTTAATGAGAGCAACCAACGAAAGTGCGAGTGCGCGGTGTATAAGTGTGTTTGTACGCATGTGTATGTGTGTCTTTGTTTGCATGCCTGTGTGCGTAGGTGAGTATGTGCGTGTGTGTGCAACTTTGTGTGTCATTTCCTACAAGCAGGCTCATTATAAAACCAATTAAACCCGCCTTACTCTCATTATGGAGCTGTGGGGCTTAAAGAGAGATTGAGGACCTGTTGTACTCCCAAAGGGCTTCTGCCTGGTCAGCCCTGTTTTAAATGATAAAACCACTTTTGAATCCGCTGAAATCAAACACCACGGATCGGTCATGATGGGTCACTATTTGTCTGAGCTCATCCCTGCACCCCTGGCCCTTGGTCAACCTTGCCATACCCAACTGAAAACTCACATGGCTCAGTATCTGTCCTTCTCTAGACGATTGTTTTTTTAAACATGGTTTCACCACAGAAACGCTTACATGCTCTGGTTTCTATTTGTGCTATTTATGAAATGAGGAGTGTGGGAAAACATAATGTAAACTGGCTCCATTACTGTGTGGGACTGTGGTACAGGAGAGGAGGAATAGGATAAGGAGGAGGAGGAGGAGGAGGAGGAGGAGGAGGAAGAGTAGGAACAAGAGAAGACAGGGCAAGAGAAAGAAACCAGACAGTGAGTGAGAGAGAAAGAAGCTTAGCTCTGAGATAAATCTGTCCATGAAATAACTATTTAAAGGACAGGATTGTGCAAAGTGTTGAGGTAATGACAGTCTGACCTGTGAGAGACACACTGTGTCCTCTTCTGATCTGGAAGCAACAGACGATCCCATGTCACTATTGTGCTCATTACTTTGGTGTTTTTGTATGTGGAAGATGACGTCCCACCCTCCCTGTACCCCCCAGTGTGTACCCCTCCACCCACATAAACTAACACACACACACACACACACACACACACGTTTGCACATATTTTCTCCCTCCCTTCTTCATTCTTGGCTGGCGGAGCTGACGGTTGGAGAGGCACAGCTGCCTGGAAGGTGGAGGCGTGATTGATTGATGAAGTTTTGGTGCCCAGGGGATCCAATCATGTAATCAGTTTGTATTGATTGACTGTCCCCATTGAGAGACCGCTGTTGCTCTGCCACCATGTGTGCGAGCTAGACCTGGCACGCATTCAAAATCTTCTGCAGTCAAATTTGATTTGGGCGGCGAGGTCGCCTAAGTCCACGCGTCAGGATGCATGCAGGGAAGACTGGCATAATTGCACTGCAGACGTTTCACAACACTTCCACGATTCTCTGCTCCAATTCCTCACTATCTTGCATTTATTTCAATTATTATGATTGAGAAATTAATGCAGCTTTACTGTAATTGCATCACATGGTTAGTGATCCAATCTCCCTGGAATTTAAATAGGGCTTCAACCTGGGTTTGCATAGCTAATGAGCATTTTTTTCTCTGGCTAACATGCTTTATTCAGACTTCTCGCTCTCTCATTTCACATTTCTGACTTATATTTCAAGTGCCAAGTTATCATTACTGTATGATGCAATTCACATCATTCTTGCTCCAATGGTGAAAGATGGGTTTTATGTGTGCAAATAAAGGTATTTTTGTGAAATAAAAAATTGAAGGAGCACTGCCTAGTTTTTTGTAGTCAAAATACATTGGGCAATGGTTATGCAATATAACCCAGACAAACAAGGTTTGTCTTTGTGGTGAGTAGATGAAAAGTTAAAACACTTTCATTATGTAGTGAGTACTACTAACGGGTAGTTTTTATCAGCAATAATAAAGGGTTTTTCAGCTTACTTACCACTTTACAGCTTTACAAACAGTTTCACATCCTCACGAAGCTGCCTTTTGACAGCTCCAACATCAGTAAACCACTTATTACAAGGACAGACCTGCTTATTTGTTTGCTTCACTGCAACAGCACATCTTGTTTGTAGGCAGAGGTGGGAGAGGAGAATCGAAAACCCTTCACCAGTGGGCATCTGTTCTCCATGCTTGCATTTAATGAGCCCCAAAAGATTGCTGCCTGAAAGTCATTCCAAAGTCAAATTAAGGCTGAGCGCACTGAACATGTTTCAAAACTCAACTGCGTCATAGCTATAACCTCAGGGGTTGATTTAGGGCTGAGCAGCGGCCAACTGGACTTCTGAATGAGTAGCAGCAGATACATCTTTCTTGGTGGCACGAATGAATAGTGAAGAGATTTCCAGAGTAAATTACCTCCATTGCAAACTTCCAGTTTATTGTGTAAGTTTTGGGTCACAGAGCTAATATCAATGCAGAGACATAATAAAAGCCCAGGAAACCCATGCAGTTGTCAAGTGAAACCTACAGTGTAACTTATTTGGGGGATTTTTAAAGGAATACTCTGACATTTGGGAAATGTATTTGTTGTCTTAGACAAGCAGATCAACATCAAGTTCATCTCTTTGCAAGCCAGCTCTGTCACGTGTTTAGCCAAACGTCAGCTTAGCACAAAGAATGGAAGCGGGAAGAAACTGTTAACTTTAGCCTAGCCTAGGCTTCATCAAAGATGCTTTCAACAACTCCAAAACCCTCTTATTTACACATTAGTATGTGTGTATTTAATATGTAGAAATAAAACATGAGACATTGTGGTTTATTAGCCTTTGGAGCTACTGTATATGCAGATAAAGAACAACTGTTCAAGGTGACTCTGTGGACTGTCATAGCTCTGAAGAAAACCTAGTTGATAAACTTATTTCTGGCTAATCTGGTAACCAGATACAACATGTAAACATGGCAACTTTTGGGGAAGCCAGCAGTTTCCCTTGCTTCAAGACTTTGTGCTAAGCTAGGCTAAACATGTCCTCGACCTCTCTACTGGATGAATAGATTTAATCGCTATCAATCTTTTCATCTCNTTTTTTTCTTTTCCTGCTAACATGCTAAAAGCTAATATCAACAATAAGTCAGTGAAGTTTTGCTTCCAATAAGAATCTATTTGTATATTTGCAGTGATATACTTCCACGTCCTTCTCTTACAGGCTGTTTTGTGTGCCATTACCGGTAAGCAGCTTCTCTGTTAATGAGCTAATCTTCTAATTGATTGCTATACTGGAGGAGAGTTTATTTACAGCGGATTAGTCATTATCAGATCAGTCTATTTGTCAACATAGAACAAAATGTAAACGGCTTGTACAAGAGGACACTCTGTACTCAGTGTACAGTTGGTGACTCTGGAGAAATGGTTTGACTAATGTGAAAAGACTCTTTGTGATTTTTCCTTCACAGTGTACTGAAATTACCAGGAGTGTTAAAAAGTGAAGAAACTCATGGTTCCTTATAAGTTTTATACCCATTTGAAGCAAGAAAACTTACCAAACTCCATAAGATAAAAATTAAATTGGGTGGTCATCACACTGAAAATAAGCTGTTTTTCTCACTTCTCATAAAGCTGACCTTTAAAGAATATTTTCTCATAACATCAGTGTTTTGAAGATGCAAAAGGAAGCGTATGACGCATACAAGCTGAAATACAGTAGACAACAGATGTCACTCTACAAATGTACAGTAACCATTCAGTCACTGTGTCCTGCAGCGAGGCATTCACTGTCTCTTCGCCTCTGTATTTGTCTGTGTCTCTTGCAGATCAGAGTGGACGGTCCTCTGGAGGGAGGAGTGCTGTACGAGACAGTGACCGTGATGAAGGATAGCAGCCCCATCCTCCGGGACATGGCCTTCTCCCTGGACAGGAACTCTCTCTATGTCATGTCTGACAATCAGGTGAGGAAACGCCCTCATTTTGCCGCTGCTGTCAGGAGAAACGCCAAGCGGGCAGGGTGATGTAGCGAGTAGTGAGACCGTCCTTCAGCTGGAGGCCCGTGGGTTCAAGCCCCTGCGACAGCGCGCGTTCGACATGCTGACACGTCCTTGAGCAAGATACTTTATGTATAGCATGAAATTAGAAAAGTTTTACTTGGCATGAAAATGTACAGTATGGGAACATTTTTGGCATCTGGTCAATTTAAATTGTACAAACAAACATAAAATATAGTATCTACATGTGTTTATAGGTACACAACTGATAATTAATTCCTATTTTCTGAGGATTTAATTGGATCCAGTTTATCAGGATGTTGCAAAGAGAAATGTTTGGCTTTTCTTCTGCACAGATACCAGCCTTACAGTTAGGCTTATTATTGTGTACAGTTTGGGAATTAGCAGTAAAACGGTTTCAAACCAAAAACATTAATTTATGTTAAATGATAAATTAATGCTATTTATTTGAAATCCTACCAGATGATTATGACTTATACCCAAAATCCAGTGTGGCAATTCCCAAACATTCACAAGCTGTACGTCTGCAGTAGGGATTGTTAAATATGCAGGCTGTGTGTAAAGGGGATGGACCACTGTTCTAATTACTTATCCATGCGAATTGACTTACAGTGCATGCATCTTTTGTACATGACACACGCACACACACATCCCATAGAAAACCATTAGCTGCTTTTTTTCTGTGCGGCTGTATCCCCCCCCTCCCTTGTCTGCTCCTCACTTGGCCCAGCATCACAGAGGCAAGCAGTTGTTGTTGTTGTTGGACGATATTCTCTGCACTCATTGGAGATAAGAGTGAACAGTGGTAATCACTTTCAACTCCCATCAAGTGATTATTTTGGCGCAGCTGCATGGCACTGTGAAATGGGATTAGGTGTCAGTGTGGCCAAAAAAAAAAGGCCCTATCACTGCTCTCAGTTGTCCTTTGACTGCTGGAATGTATTGAGCCAGAGTCACAGGACAGAGAGGCAAAGGGCACTGGGACAATTGCAGCTGTGTCAGTTATTTCAGAGGGGCTCCAAAACTCTTTTCTGTGTGAAAAACAGTCCGCAAACCTATAAAAGCATCAAGTTTAAGAAAACAAGGGATGTCATCTAAAGAGCGAGGGAGAATAGAGACAGTATTGTGTTGGGTTCTGTCTTCTTAAACAAATCAAGGCAGCTCTTCCGTCTGTGTGATAGACTGGAAGAGACAGGACATCACTTATTGATGAGCTCTGGTCGTTCAAGGAGAGACACATGCTTCCTTCAAGGAGATAGCCAGCTACTCTTTTCACTCCGCCTCCAGTGACACATAATAACCGAACAAAAACCAAACCCAGCTTGGCCAGGCATTTTCTCTCAATATTAGAACAGCTTTGGCTTTGTAGCCCCCAGGAGCTCGGAGCAGAGTAAAGCCTTCCTCTTTCTGTCTCCCTCTCCATCTTTGCTTAGCTTTCCCTTCAGACTTTCCCCGCAGCTTGGGTAAGGAATCCCCCAGGGAGAGGGTTTCACTCACAGATTTCCCACATTTCCAGTAGATCCCAGAGATGAGAGATTTTCGGATTCCTGGAAGCCAAACAATACAGGAATGATGTGGAATGAGGAGTGAGGCACAGACAGATTTGGCTGAGATCAGCCGACCCTTGTGGAATAACAATGAGCCTCTCTGTCTCCTGCCGAGTGAAACACGCAGGGTTAGCATGATGATGGAGAGTGAGGAGAGAAAAGAGGGAATCAGTGTGTGTGTGTCTGTGTGGATATATCTGTTTGTGTGTGTGTGTGTGTGTGTGTGTGTGTGTGTGTGTGTGTCCGCACCAAAACATCATTTGGGAACCATTATTGACATGAAAAAAAAAAATCTTTGTGGCAGTTAATCTTTTTTCTCACTGTGTGCCTTTAGTTTGTTCATTTCTAAGAATAGAAATGCTCAGTATCCAAACACACAATAACCTCACTGAATGTCGCTCGTCTGTCTGCGAAATGATGGCTAAGGCTTTAAACCTCAGAGAGAGGGGGAAACTGCTGCAGGGTTTTTCCAGGGCAATCTCTCAAAGTGCCACTCTGTAAAATGTAAAACCATTGCTTGAAATCCCACCTCTTTCTCTCCACCTGTCTGTCTGTCTGTCTGTCTTCCCTCTCTCATCTGTATATGAGTATACTGTACAGCAGCGTTTTTTTTACCTGACGTACCTCCACAGCTCTATCAGATGAGCTCAAGAGCCTCTTTACCAGCACCATCCGTCATGTTCCAAATGTGCTCACTTGAATGGGTTTTAAACTGGATGTTATTCAACACTATTAATTATATAAAATGCAGTGAAAAGCAGGATATTATAAACACATACTGTTCCTGGAATTGTCCATGTTTAGACTTGTTTTTTCTTGTTCTTTTTTCAGTAGGTTCAGTCAGGTTTACCTTGCACTACTACCGCTTGGAGTTGCAGACAGTAGACATTGCAGCCATTTATCAGCATGTTTAATGATCTATTTCAACTTCTCTGCTCGCTTGCTAACTTGTTTTGATGAACTCTCAATCCCAGCAGATGGTGTTCAGGTGTTATTTGACCTGGGTCGGTGTGTCCGACGCAGTTGGCCTGTTGTAGTTGGCACTTTCTGGTTATTGTGACAATAGATATACTAAAGATCAGCCTCACACCAATTCGTAATCCTATTTGCTTGTTGATTTTCATCCTAAACAGAAATATCTGGATTTGTTTTCCAAATCTTTTTTTTTAATGAATCCTTTGAAATTAGCTGAGCTACTCTAAAATACTTCCATATATGCCAAGAAGTGCCTCGTGGGGTACACATACTGTACCTACTGCTGTACAGCATGTGCACTCAGCAGGCTTTGGGAAAGTGAACAGGGAAATGCAACATGGCACGAGCATGGATATATTAGCCTCAGAGTGAAGCTACTGTCTATAAATCGATGTGGGTAACTGCACGATAATACAGTCTGTGAGGCTTGCAGTTCTAAAATTGAAGAATTCATTTCTAAAATGTCACTTATCAGTAGTGTTTATGGCTCTGCAGTAAGTCAAAGCAAAACAAAAGTCCACATGATGAGGAATTCAAATTAAACAGCAGTCTGTGATATATGTGATCTGGTCTGTTAAAATGATACTGTTTAGTCAACCAAGACATTTATTATAATTGGTATCACAATTTGAGTTTAATTTTCTTTATTTCATGAGTTTCAATTTGTTCAATGTTCAGTTTTTGGAAATTACTCATTTGTTTTAATAATGCTGTACAATGAAATTTGGTCTTAAAGTAAAACAGAAGTAATGAAGTGGCGACATAATAATTCGGAATAAATGATTTCATTTCTTGTCTTGCTGAGTCCTAAAACAGTCACGGTCACGTGATGGTTGTGGATTTTCTGGAGCCAGACTGAGGATATAGGATGACAGTAGTGCAGAGGTCTAAAAGCCTGTATGCTCATCTGACAGCATTCGTAAAGTTCCAGTAAATCCGGATGAAAGTGTTAAAGTGATAGCGAACTGGTGAGATGATAAGTTCGAGCATTAGCGTAAGGGCATACCAGATGCTGTGAAAAGATAAAGACTTTGTAATTCCCAAAGCTGGAAAAGTGGACGCGATCATCCAGCCTTGCCATGATACGATGGTGAAAAACATCCAAAAGCAGCCAGACTGAGATTTCGCCTCTCTGGGAGTGGAGGGTTTTCATTGGTGTTCTGTGTTTGCTTTAAATGATCCGTTTCTCCTGAAGAAATGATCTCAGAGAAGACAAGACAAACACAAGCCTGATGAGAAATACTACATACTGCGTCTGGTCATGAATGATTTATGAGGCATCTACAGTACACTGAACATAAACTGAGGATGAAGGCTTAATTCAGTCATCCATGATTACAGAAAGATAATAGGGATGCACACAGTATATAAATTACGCTGTGAAATGAAACCCATCTCTCAAGTCCTGACGTCCCCTCCTGGCTAGCCGATGTTCCACTACAATAGTTTCTGTAGCTCAATGTCTCTTATTCAGCATTTCTATTCAAAATATAAATATAAATATTCTTGGAGTTTACTATCCATAAGATAAATGAGCATCTACCACAACACTTGATATTTTAGGTTGAACCATTAGTGATCTGAACAAAGTTCAACAATGATTAATTTGTTAGCATACAAAAAAACTAAAATGCTTGTTTTTTTACTTTTCAGCTGTAATCTTTGCATAATGTTTTAGAAAAGTCTGGACTAAACAAAAATATTGAATTGAACAATAAAATCTTTTTAATTTTACCATCCTTACATAGACATATGGAGTGAGCTACACACCATAAGCAAAATAAGTAAGTCAAACTAAAAAAGGTAACAATTAAAGCATTTGAAAAAATATTTACAGCAAAGTCTTGAACTAGTCTTGAACTTTGAGTGGGACAGAACCAGGAGTCCTTGTTCTGATGACCTGAGAGGCCTGGTGGACCTGTATAGGATCAGCATTGTTGAGTATGGTTATGTACAGACGCTGGATTTTTAGTAATTTGCATTAATACAAATGTGAATGTGATTTTGAATGTGATTACTACACAATGTAAGTGATAGACTGATGCTAATTCACATGCAGAGCTGTTATGCTCTTTAGACCTTGCGAACATAAAACCTAAGGACATGTCTTTTGATCTTATTTGGATTCAACACAGTGCATTCCCGCTCAGGTCAGTTCCACTAAGCAAGTCAACGCTGATGTGCGGCGAGAGCTTCACATTTGATTCTTAGCCGGGCAGCAGGAAGCAGAAGATCCATAGCTCTCCCCTTGTAAAGGTCACACTGACTAACAGCCACAGACCAACTTTGTTACTTTAGACGAGCTCCAGTCCACAACAATTCATGGATTATTCCCACTGTGTCAGATATGGACTCAGAACCCTCAGCCCCTCCCGTGCTACCAAATCATTTTGCTAATGGAATGCACCGAAAGGGTTCTGAACTGCTGGAAAAAAAAAGAGAGAAAGTTATTTCATAGGGAGCAGCAGATAATCCATTTTGCCAACACAGACCTGAGAGAGCACCCACTTATGCTATCAAGAGCACCGGAGACACTCTAATCCATAATCCACTCTTCATTTGTGATTGCTTACATCAGGAAATTGCTTGCATCATACGTCCAGACCTCGAATAATAACAAAGTATAAAATAACTGCGCTCAGGCTGCAGCTTCAACCTGGTTTTGTATGCAGGGGTGGTGCTGGCCGTGTGACAGCAGCGACTCTCACAGCAGCTAATGGAGAGCTTATGCTTTGCCAGACATTCACGCATGGAAGTGGCAGCAGTAGTAGACTGTGTGGTTATCTGTCTTTTTGCTTGTGTGTGCTCCTGTGTGTGCAAAACGGCAGCATAAACCTATACTGTGCGCTCACAGTGTAATTACTATTGCAAGTGTCCACAAATCGTCATGCTTTAGCAGTGCAAGAACGTCCTTTATCAAATGTTATAAAGAAAAGTTAAAGAATATTGCTGCAAAAAAAAAGGGTTCTTAAACAGTGGTGGTGTCATTTTCGTGTGCTTTCTGACATCTGAGAGAAAGAAAATCAGAAAATTCCTCATGTGAGCAAAACCACAATGCTGCATGTTGCACATTTGCAGAATAGGGCTGTTTTCCTCTGGGATATTCTACAGCGTGAGCTGTGATGAGGCTTCCATATATTGCAAAATAGACAACATGATGAAATGGGCTTTGGTCTCTCATCAAAACTGCTTATTATTTCATTAGAATGTTTTGGTTGCATGTCTTCGTTGACCTTATTTCCACTCCATGGCAGCCATTTTTAACTTTTGTCACACTAAGAGTTGGAAACTTTAATCAGAAGAATGACATTTACATAAAACTAGCATTACAATCAGAGCGTCCTCTGCACAGTAGTATAATTTAAACAGGTCAAACAAAGTGAGTTTTACTTTATTTATTTATTTTGTCGACAATTGATTCAGATTTTTTTCTATAAAATACTGGAAAATAGTGAAGACTTATTATTATTATTTCCCAGAGCCCTAGATGGCACCTCAAATGATGATGATATGATGATATTCAGGTTAGACTGATATAAAACAGAGAACAGCAGCAAAACCTCACACTGGAATTGCTGCAATCAGAAAACATTTTGTTTTGCTTGAAAAATGACAACATTAATCAATTATTAAAATAGTTGTCAATTAAGCAGGACAGTTAGTTAAATCACCACTGTACAACTAACTACCATGTTAAATTCAGGTAGCTGCAATAACTCCAGTGGCTGTATGGAGTGTCCTGGTGGCTCGTGACACTTAACCATATAGTCACATCATCCCTGGTTCAACTCCGGCCAGAGGCCTTTGTTGCATGTCATACACCTCCTCTCTTTTCCTGTGTTTCCTGTCTGCACCTCCACTGTAGACTATACAAAAATGCTAAAAAATAGATATATCTTAAAAATACAGATTGTATTACTTGGATCAATGTACGCAACAAAAGGACCAAAGTGGGCTTCACTTTCCTGTACAGTTGCCCACCTTGAGTGTGATGTAAACTCAAGATGGCTGCCACTGGAATTATATCCACACGTTTACGGATGCCAAAACACAGTGTTGAAATGATATGCAAAGAGAGAGCAGCGCAGTTTTTAATACTCCTTTTGAAAACCATTTAACTTTTTGCACTGTCTGCTTAATAATTTACCTGTGTAAATGTCCATAACGTGTGCTACTCCACATTTTAACCCTCCCTGTCATTCCTCTGGTTTAGGTGGCTCAGGTCCCTGTGGAAGCCTGTGAGCAATATGGCACATGTGCTGAGTGTCTGAGCTCTGGTGACCCCCACTGCGGCTGGTGCGTCCTGTATAACATGTGAGTCTGTTTCCTTTATCTCATCCCATGCTCACATACACACATCACAGCCGAGGGATTTAAGCCACCACATTACTGTTTACCAAACAGCTCGTAGGAAGCTATAAATAAGGATAAGGAAGAGGTCATATGATTTGTGCAGATTAATATGACAGACTTATTGCGCTCCCTGGAGTTCACCATTATCAGCAGCTGGTGGGACAAACAGAAAACCAGGAAGTGGTTGTTGGACAGCGTGATCCCTTTTAAATAGCACTATTTAGGACAGCAGAAACTGCATGCCCACCAGATTTTATTGTCTGTCAGATGGGGGGACGACTGGTGTTAATGGAGGAGGGAAGGATTAGCCTCTGAGTCGCAGCGGGTGCACAAACTGCACCTCTACATACCCGGGGAACATTGTGGACCTGACGGAGCAAGCTTATCTCTTCCATCTTAATTATCTGACCCTCAGGTTAGCTTGCATAATACCTCGATATGGAGCAAAGGGGATTCAGGAGATTAAAACCCTGTGTGTCTGAACCAGCTGTGGTGTTTGAAGCTGACCTCAGCCAGGGATTTACCCCTGCCTCATCATATGACATCTGCATTTCAGCTAGCAATATCTTGATGATGATCAGCATTATTTAAACTGCAGCTCTCAGTGTTATCAAATCACCAGTGAAGAAGAAAGCATAATGTTTTCTTTTAATCTAAATTACCTCATTAAACTGTTGTTTTTCCTTTTTTCCTGAGTGCTGACTTTGTCTGCAAGTCCCATTACACTGTTTATTTAAATTAATGCCTTACACTTATCAGTGAATAGATAGGCTGCTGTTCCCTCAAGTAACCCAAAGTGAATCATGATCCCTCACATTGCAGGATGAGGCCACTTTACTTTTCTGTCTATTAAATCCAGATTGGGGTCTTTTTCTAGCCTCTGAATGACTCTCATGGAGAGTCATGTGGACCTCTTTCAGGATTCCCACCCCTGGCACCGCGCACCAAAGCACCTATCTGACAAAGTGTATGGGGGAGGCGTAGCTGAACATGTACAAAGCCTGAAGGAAAACGGAACAAATGGCTCCATCAGACAAAACACAGTGAATAAAAGAGATGAGAGATGAAAGGCATCCTTTTTTTCGGAGACACTTCAGCTGATGAGCGGTCAGAAGGTGACTGTCTATACTCCTGTGGCTCTGGTCCGCCTCAAGGAGCCGAGCCAGCAGCAACTGTCACCGCATTTCCATTCCGCCTTTATATTGTGTTGTAATTACAGCAGAGGCCTCAGTGCTCTTTGAGCTCTCTCAGGAGGTGCCACCCCCTCAGCAGCATCTGAGAGTGTATTAAGTACAAACTCCCCTCGCTGTGCGCATTACACATTTAAAAGAAACAGATGATGGTGTACAGCCAAAATACTCTCTGAGTTTGCCATTACGATTTAACTCTACAGCTGAAAAACTCTTGTTCTTTTTAAATCACTGTTTATGTTTAAACACAGCCTGCCTGTAACTATCTGAGCCTGCAGAGACCTAACTCCTACAGTATTATGCCTCTTTCAAAGAAATCAGTATCAATGCAACCACATGAAAAACGATCCCCATTTCTAAAACTCGGCAAATGGCTAAAAGATTTAAAAATCCTTTCTACCCCTTGTCATAACTTTAAATGTACTTTTACTTTGCATTTCTCTCTTACAAGATTATTCTAAGGTCACACTGTGCTGCCGACCCTTTCACTTCTTACTTTTAATTGCCTGTTGGGATCTTAGAGCTGAAGCTTATTCTACTGGTGAACTCAAGTGTAATTTGCTCTGCAGAAAAGCACAGTAAAAATGTAAAGGGAACAAGCCATGTACAGGAAAATGACCATGTTCACAAAAAATCTAAACATACACAATCCTATATTGTGGTTAAGTGTAAAAAAAATGCATTAAACAGTTTTAGAAACCCTTTTAAATTGATATCTGAGATACGTTCTTATTTTATAATAGGATTCGGATAACTTTGATTCAGACGTGACATTCACTATTTGCAAGCTGTTTATGTAAAAATGTAACAAGACTGTACGGCCATGCTAGCAGCTCCGTCAGGCTGTACTCAGCTGCAGTGCTACTTTGTGCTAAATGCTAATGTCAGCATGCTAAGATGCTCACAATGACAATGCTGACAAGCTGATGTTTAGCAGGTACAGTGTTCACCGTGTTCACCATCTTGGTTTAGCATTAGCATGATAACATTTGCTAATTAGCACTAAGCACAAAGCACAGCTGAGGATGATGGGAATGCCATTAGTTTTGCAGGTATTTAGTCATAAACAAAAGCTGGACAAACTGAAATTTTGACTCGATGGTGGCGCTAAATGAAAAGTCAGATGTTCACCAAAATGATTAAAATTCATCCTGACACTAAATTTGGACCAAGTTTCATGGCAATCCATCCAAGTTATTGATACATACGTTTTGAGTGACATGTCTCAACAACTGTGAACCTCATGGTAGCACCAAAGGGAAAGGCACGGGATGACCAGTCAGGCAGTAGGATTCATCCTCTGGGCACCATGAATGTCTGTACAAAATTTCATGGCAATATATCGATGAGTTGTCGAGATATTTTAGACTGGACCAAAGTGGTGCACTGATGGACCAACACTGCCATATAGAGCCGTGCTGCCAGCATGGCTAAAAATCTGAGAGTCTGCTGGCCATATTTCATCATTAAACCTTCTGAACTATTTTATACATTTTTAATTACGGGTCCCTCTCGCTCCGCAGGTGCTCGAGGAAGGATCGGTGTCAGAGGGCGGAGGAGATGTTCCGTTTCGCCACTGACATTGACCGCTGTGTGAAGGTTATCGCTCACCCGGACAGCATTGCTGTGTCAGCACATAGTGTCCCTGTGAGTCTGCTTATCATTCCACCAATCACTGCTCTGTCACTCCACTCACAATGCCGATGTTTATGAGCGATCACTGGCAGTAGCCTTGTACAGTCACGTGTACAGTTAAGTATAAGCCTGGTAGAGAAGATTAGTTTTGTGAGAGGTGAAGAGAGAGAGAGCGGGGTGATGCTCCCTGCAGGGCACCCACTCTATTTGTTTTGGTTTAAACACATGTGCCATGGATGGAAGACAAATGTGATAAAATGAGGTGGGAGTTGTTTTTGTGGCAGTGAGCAAGTCTGTCTGCATATCTGATGCATCTGCCAAAAGGTTGATTACATTTCCTAAAAGCTTAATTCAACTGTTTTTGCACAGTAGCCAAGAGCACAGAGTGAGTGAAGTACAGTTGGCACTAAGGATTATCTTAACGGAATAGTTCGACATTTTGGGAAATACACTTGCTTGCTTTGTTGCCGAGAGTTAGATGAGAGGATTAATACCACTCTCGTGTCTGTCTGTTTAATATGTAGCTGGAGCCAGCAGTCAGTTAGCTTAGCTTTGCACAAAGACTGAAAACAGGGGAAGCAGCTACCCTGGCTCTGTCTTTTTTTAACAAACTCTGCCTACCAGCACCCCTTAAGCTCACTAATTAACATCTTATATCTCGTTTGTGTAATCTGTACAAAAACAGAAGTGTAAAAACAAATTACAGTTTTACAGGGGGGTTTGTGCTGGACTATTTCTTGGCCAGGAGCTGTAAATTCCTGGAGTGAATTTTGTCATTTTTACAGGTCAGCTTTTGTACGGATTATACAAACAACATTCAGCTGCTAATTAGTGAGTTTAAGAGCTCCTGATAGGCAGATTTTGTTACCTTTGGACAAAGGCACGTTAGCTGTTTCTCCCTGTTTCCAGTCGTGGAACAGGGAGTGTTACGCTAACCATCTCCTGGCTGCAGCTTCATATTTAAAAAACAGATATTAGAGTGGCAAGAAAATGAATAAGCATATTTCCCAAAATGTGGAACTACTCCTTTAACTCTGTGATTTAAAACAATAAAATGTGTTATATTTTACTGTCACAGTATTCACTGTGTTACATGCACCAGGCCAGTCTCAAGTTCAGTACATTAAATCTTCTCCCTCTGCTATCTGTTTAGCTTCTGCTGGAGGTGAATAACGTTCCAGACCTTTCTGCCGGAATCACCTGTTCATTTGGCCAGCAGGCCCAAGTGGAGGGTCACGTCAACGGGAACAGGGTTATGTGTCTGTCCCCGGCTGGGAAGGAGGTCCCTCAGATACCAGAAGGACAAGGTGAGCTCAGATATCATGTGTCAAAACAAACAAATAAAAAATAAAGTTATACTCTACAGTGAATGAATACAGCCTGAATATACAGATTGAGGGCTATGCCAATGTCAGGTGAAAAACTTAAAATATTAATATTCCAGACACAAAAAAACAGCCTTCTTTTCAGACTGACCACCGTGCATTTTTTGTTTATCCGAAGAGTTTGATAAGTACCAAGGAGCGGTAGAATTTTCTCAGAGCATATACAGTAATCCTTCAATTGAAGTTTCTGACTGAAGGTTTTCTCACGGCAACAGCAATATGCCCTTGCAGAGACGCAGACACCAGGTGGCTCTTTACAGAAGTGTGATAAAAGTATTAACATTTTTTTTCTCATTTTGACCTCCTCTTTTCGCTCATTATTTTCATTCTTTCACCCATCCTTTTTGTCTCTCTCTCTCTGTCTCTCTCACCTATTTTTCACACTGTTCACTGTTCGCCCCCCCACCCCCTCCTCCGTCCTTTCACTCATTATGCTCTCTCTTTCCTCCCCTCTCTCTCAGACTGGGCTGGTGTAGAGCTTCGTCTGAACTCAAAGGAGACCGGTCAAATGGTCGCCAGCACAGAGGTGAAATTCTACAACTGCAGCACACATAAAACGTGAGTCCAGCTGCCACTGCCGCCCACCCTCCCCCCCCACCTTTGATTTGTTCAATAGATGGCAGAGCACAACTTAATTTAGGGCAATGATGTACTGATGCTCACAACTCCACTTAAGATCGGGCTGTTAGATAACCTCAGAGTTCAATTTATCTGTCAGGTTTCATTTAAATCAACATGATGCATTTGCCATGGCCTGTTTATTTCGACTTTGCTTAAACTGGCAGTTTGTGGGCTTATTGCTCACAGCTTTAAATACAAATAACTGCAGATTTTCTGTCAGTTATTCTTGAATTTTCTTTTTTTATACAGGAAAATTGTACAATGCGTATATTCTCTTTTTATGCAATATCTTATACATCCACACCTGGAAACTGCCTATCAAACCCACAGTGTTCATAACTGAGCAGGTTTACTGGCGCAACTGAGCGTGCTTCGCTGTAGGCCAGCACTCCCCAAGGACTCCTAAATAGATAAGCATTAGACTCACACACCCCTTTTTGACTTGACTTTGTCCTGAGGGGCTCTGCCAGAACTGTGTTTGTCGAAAGATATGAGACATAAGACATTCTAGATTTTTAGCCTTGCTCCATTGCCTTGAGGGCAGATAAAATAATGTAAATTAAAGAGGACTTTATTTAAATGCTCATCTGTTTTACCCTGCCAATATAAGCTTCCTAACTGGGCAGGGAGGCTGCTTTGACTTTGAGCGATTATGCTAATGCCAACTGTATTTACAGCAACAGTAAACTATGACAAGAGTGTTTTTATCTGAATAACAATTACAAACACTGCTACAAAGGTGGATCTTATTAGGATGAATGCCAATTAGTAGCATTTGTCAGCTTTAAAAGAAGTCTGCAAATCAGCAACTTTATGAGTTTTCACAGCAGCATAAGACAGTAAACAAAGCCCCAGAAAGGCCAAATCATGCAATGCTTAATTAGTTACTTCAAAAACCTTTATCATGAAATGTTTACATTTTTGTGTACTTTCTGTGACTGGTACAGTAACAGTTGAGAAAGTAATATTTCTTTTCTTTCCTTTCTCAGTGCTATTGAGATTTGAACTGAGAGCCATACATGCACACTTCACTAACCTTTAACTGTGCCATGACTTACACTTGAGCCATGAGCACACAAAAGTTGGATTCAGGGATATACAATAAGTTCACTCTAGGAGGGAACATTTGATTGATGGCGTATTCACAGCCAAACCTGCGAAATTAGCCCACTGTGGATACACATGCCACCTATTCAAAATGCTCTTTGACTGCGACATGAATAGCCCAATATAACCATATTAAGCCATTAGAGAGAAACAGTCGGAAGCTCATCACATCTGCCCCACACCAATACGGCCTCCATTAGCTGCTGAGTGACCCTGTGAACTCCTGTGATTAATATTTCAGACCAAACACACTCCTAACCCAGCACCTCTTCCTCCACCTCCCCCACTACCACCATCACCTCAGCATCACATCACCCTCCATAATTAATTATCCAGTGTTTGCAGCTCCCTGCCAGTCCGGTTCTATTAATACCCAACCCCCCAAATTTCTTTCTCACACACACACATACACACGAGCACATGTTTTTTATGTCCATACTGGCCCTGGGCAGCTAATTAATATCAAAATTTAATGGTGCCGCGCTACATTTATTGGCATTTGTAGCTTGCTATGAGGTGCAGTATTGGAGTGCTGCTAGTGGTTTTATAGTTTCCTCATGGTTTTATCTTATTATATGACCATATTCAGGAGAACAGACTTTGATAGGGCATGGATCTCTTTTCTGCACAGTGGTACACCTCTATTATACACATCAAAGTCGGTCCCCCCCATAAGAAAATAGGACATATTCAATTTTCAGCTCTCCAATTGCTCTGTTTGGTATATCAACAGCTGTGCATCACCCATCTCTTTTCTCTCATCTCTGCACCTCTCAGTTCTCCACCCAAAGTTGTATCACAATCACCTCCCTGTTTGCTGAATGAAATGTGATTAAATCCAGTCTAACAGGGTTGTTTCAGCTCAGCTTTAATCCACAGCTGACCGCTGGCTGCAGTTGACCGAGTCTGAGCCAGATGTTGTGCAATTTTACCTATCAAATATTCAGTTGTCACTTTCATTCCAGATTTTGCATATAATCCAGAGGCGAATGGGTAACTTTAGAAATGTACTATTTTCATTGCAGTCAAATGAAAAACTAAGTTTCCCGTACACCTAACAAGGACACTATATGTCCTTGCTAGACTACGACATCTTTTTATATAACACTGCTACAACTGCTTAAGAGTGCTTCAAGTGACAGGGACATTTGAATAGTTACTCTGCTGCCAAAACGTCATGCTTAAGGTCATTTATTGTCATCTACGACAAAAAGACTACTATTCATGCTGTCTGCAGAGAAACGGGGGACATCTGATCTTTCCATGAAACACACTGACAAGATAAATTCAGCAGAAAGCTATAATCCTTTATCAGTTCCTCTTTTCAATCCCTTTCACCCCGGAGAGGAAGATGTAGATGATGGATAGGAAATAAAGAGGCATTCAGCTTTTTTTTTTTATCTACTGTGTAAATGCAGAGCAACTCAATATACAGGAGGAATTATTCAAATTTTGCAGTATGTAGTAATGCCTTCATTTTGTCCTGCAGGTGTCTGTCTTGTGTAAACAGCACTTTTCGCTGCCACTGGTGTAAATACCGCAACCTTTGCACCCACGACCCCAGCAGCTGTTCTTTCCAGGAGGGCAGAGTCAACGCCTCAGAGGTACTGTTCTGATGTAGAGTAACAGTTTCATCAGCTGATTAAAGTGTAGCTTTCAAGAACACCATTTATCTGTTTGAGCTAAATGCTAACGTCAGCATGCTAACATGCCAATGCTATGCAGATATAATGCTTACCATGTTCACCATCTTATTTCAGCGTGTTACCATGCTGATGTTTGCTAATTACCACTAAACACAAAGTTCAGCTGAGGCTGATGGGAGTGTCAATAGTTTTGTAGGTATTTAGTTTATAAACCAATACTGGACTAAATTACCAAAGTCATTAGGATTCATCCTCTGGGTACTATGGATATCTTTACCAAATTCAATGGTGATCCATTAAATAGCTGTTGAGATATTTCAGTCTGGACCAAAGTTGTGGACTGGCCGACTGTCATTGCCATCCCTACAGTCACACCACTAGGCTGGCTAAAAAATACCGACTGGGCCATGAAGAGGCTTACAAAATGCTGCAAAAAGAAATTATTATCAGTACCACTACAGATAACCAAAGATTTAATAAATACACTGATAAAAAGTATGGTTCTAAATAATGTAACATGATAGTATACAGTTCATATTCACACGGGAGCATAGTCTTAGTCTTACATACAGTATAGTTTACTGTAGTGGAAAGCCTAATGTGTAGCATATGAATGCAAACCATATTTGGATTAATGATATATTTGCCCCAATAATCCCTGTGCTACATAAGTCCTTCATGTTTATAAAACATTTATTAATATGTATTAATACAGATTACATAGGACAGATAGACAGATACATAGGCAGAAAGACACATAGACAGATATAGAGATACTATACAGTAGATAGATGCCTACATACTGTGGATAGATAACTTAACTAATCTCCGAAGGGGAAACTAGTTATGGAAATACTACTAATGTATTATGCAGCGGTAATGTTAAGGCAGCAGCAGGGACAACATGAAAAAATGCATGTGTTCTTACTGTAAATAGTGCAATTACGTGTGTTTGTATGTTGTTTTCACAGGACTGCCCTCAGCTCCTTCACTCTGGGGAAGTTCTCATTCCGGCCGGTGAGGTCCGACCCATCACCCTGAGGGCCCGAAACCTACCCCAGCCGCAGTCGGGCCAGCGGGGCTACGAGTGCGTGGTGCACGTGCAGGGTGTCAGCCACCGCGTCACGGCGCTGCGCTTCAACAGCACCAGCGTACAGTGCCAGAACAGCTCGGTATGACCTCAAACACTCCCAGTGGGAGTCTCACAGCTGAGCCAGATAGCTTGGATGCTGCGTTGGCAAGGTACATAGGGTACACCACTGAATACCGCCCGAGGTGATGAGCATACTGAGGAGAAAGTAGAGTGAGAGTGATGAAGAAAAGTGCAAAGCATGTGAGAGAAAGGAGGAGAGTGACAGGGAAGGAAGGAAGGAAGGAAAGGAAAGGAAAGGAAAGGAAAATTGTTGTATGGATAAGGATGGAAACCATGTCTTCAACATGACCTTGTCTTGTAAGCTGGATACTGTCAGACTACCATCTAGGTGTTCACGAGGCATAAAAGTGATGCTCCCACCAGACAGTCACAGGTTTGGGATGAATACAAGAAATTTTGGGAGTTTCATTGCAGAATGCAAATCGCTGGCTAAATTCCAATGCAAAGCATACCTTGCTGCTCTGTGACAATGAATGAAAAGGCCATTTTCTTCAGATGTGGATGATCGGCCACCCCAGCCAGGGTTTGTGTCCCTACACGTCAAAAAGGAGAGGAGCAGACAACCATGGCAGAAATGACAGATGGTTAAAAGCCTCATCTCTCTGCTGCCCTTTCATCCTCTCATTTTCCCCCACTCTGTCTTTCTCTGTATCTTTTTTTTGTAAACGCTGTCTCTCTTTGACTTTCTCTCTCTCTGGATCCACTTACTGCACACTCCCTCACTCTCTGTTTCTGCTTTTCAGTACATGTACGAGGGTGTGAAGATCAGTGACCTGGCAGTGGACCTCTCCATCGTATGGAACGGCAATTTCATCATCGACAATCCCGAGAAGATTAAAGGTGCCTCTGCCATCCATCACTGCCAGGCCAGAGAAGTGTAAAGCACTCAATCCACAGGGGATAGATGGGTCATAGAGATCACTTCAAGGCTCCCAAAGGGCCTTCAGAGAAAGTTCACAATAGCAGGGAGTGTTATCAAAAAGCACCCAATCACTTGTGTGCCTGCAGGGGTGAAGGGTGAATCTTCATATTTGCTCAGTTTGGCTCTCACGCCTGCTGTTGGTTTCCTCTCCATCATCATGCAACAAAAGGTGTTTGTCAGCTGTTATTGTGGGTTGTACATTAAATACCTTATCCAAGGATATAGACAGTGATGGCCATGAATTCTAACAGGCCTTTTCATTACTTAGGCACGTTACTTTATATGAGCATAAATATAGGCTACTTACAGGAGAGAGGATGTAAGATACAGACTTCAAAGAAAGGTTTACTGGATTACTTGGGCATCTTTTTTCTTAGTGCTTGGAAGAGGGAATATAAACAAACACGCTGCTAATGAATTTCACTGAATTCACAAGTTGACTGTCCTTGATTGTAGCCAGTTATTTTTTGGAGCTGACTGTAAATAACTACTGTTTCAGGATGTGTTCTGATTGGCTGATCAGTCTGATTAAATCTGAACAGTTCACTGAATTGTAACAGCACTCCCTGCTGGTCCGAATGTTTTTACAGAATATTTTATGGTTGACATTTGCTTTTATAACCTATTAATAGCAGTGATATTCTGTATTTGGTTGCTTAGAAAACACCAATATTGTGATGTGAAATGACTTGATATTTTTAACCGAGCAGACATCCTCTTGTGTTATCCCACAGTGCACCTCTACAAGTGCAGCGCCCAGCGGGACAGCTGTGGCATGTGTCTGCGGGCGGAGAGGAAGTTCCAGTGTGGCTGGTGCAGCGGTGAGGGCCGATGCACCATGAAGCAGCACTGTCCTCCCATCTCCCCCTACGCTAGCCGCTGGCTGAACCTTTCTGCCAGGAATGTCAAGTGTACCAACCCACGCATTACTGAGGTCTGTTGTTTGTTTGTTTGGGCTGTTGCCCAGTCAGTCAGTCTGTTAGTCAAGTCACCTAGTTTAAATATATAATGTATTTAAATTATACAAACAGAAGATGTGAGTTTCTTTAGCCAAGTAGTAACCTAAGACTGTAGTTTCATTCAGAATAAGCAGTTTCTGCGGTTAGTTACACACATTTCTCATCTTATATTTCTCGTCATGCCAATTAATTTTTCAGAAGTCTAGATTTCTTAAACTAAATGTTCCATTTGTTTTCTCTGACTATAAAATCGGAGTAATAAAAGTTTTAAGTCTTGAACTAGGTAAACCAGCTAAAAGTAACCATGTCGTAATTTGCTGAGATACCTTGAAGTTGAAAGTCTTGTTTTGGGTGTTTTGTTCGCAATAAAAAGCTAAACTCAATGACTGAGGTGCGAGGTGTGTCTGATGGTGAAACCAAGTTGCAGTAGCTGCAACTACTTTATACTTTATTTCACGCCGTTCTGGCTGCCAACTGAGCAAATAAGTGTCACCATGGTACCATCGCTGTGTAACAGGGACTTCTGATTGGTAGACCTCAGTTTAGGATTGTTGGATAGTTTTGTGCTTTGTGCTTCTGTGGGAATAAACAAGATTTCTTAAAAATTAGGTTGAAATAACGTCAGCTTATGACCTACAGGATCATATACCATAGTTTTGACTTTTTGCCTTTTCGGGAAACCACCATTTGAGTTCTGGAAGAGCTTTTGGGCTAAAGGCTTGGAACAAAAGCCCACTGCCCGTGTCCAGGCCTGTTTCAACCAGTATGCCAGCACATCTTGTTAGACATTCCTGGTAGTCTGTAAATATCAACAACAATAATTTTATCCATGGACGCTAAGTTTCAAGTTTCCCATCCAAGTGTCTGTTTACCTGAGACTATCTCACATTTTATTCCACGCTGGCAGTATACCTTAAGTGCTTGACAGCTAAACGAATTCAGTTTGTTTAGAGAGTGGCGATGGATCTTTTATGTCACAAACTCCTGTTCATTCTCTTGAATGAGGCACAGTGGGTCAGGCACAGAGATGCAAGGCTCTTCCACTTCAAAGAGCCGCGAGCCTTTGATGTCCCTGTCACATTATTAGTGTTTCTGAAGGAGCTGCAGCAGAATGAATCAACTACTGAGTGCTGCTCGGGAGAGGAGGGAGTGTTGCTCCGGCATCGCTCCTGTTCTGCTCTGCAGGTCCAAAGGTTTCCTGCTGGGCTGGTTAACTTGACACTGAAAAGGGCTGCCAATGGGTTTCTCAAGGCTTTGTTATTCACTGCATTATCCATTAGTTTGTTTTGAATTACAGTGGATTTCAAATTAACCCTGTCAGTATGTGAGTCATGTAATTCACAGACTTAAGGTAAATGTACTTAATGCTTACATAGAGATTACACAGAAACTGTGGTAAGTGTGTGTGTGTGTGTGAAGGTTCTAAGTCAGTCAGGTCATGTAGAAGCGCTAAATCAAAGGCAACTGGACATTCTTGAAAGAATCTAAATAATCAAGAATCTAAAACAAGCCCAGTTGATACATTGTGAAAGTACTCCAAATCATCATATTTCTGACCAGGGTTTATACAGAATTAGCATTTCACCATAACTGTATTCCTCTTGGATTGGAAAACCAATTAAACCACGTGACTCTCAACTAAAACTGTAACTAATTACATTATTTTGGACTCTCTTTATGGCACATTGTTCTACAGTATGGGAAACTCTGGGACATACACACTATTGCCTTCAACTGAAAAATCTATTCACAAAAACATTATTGTACGGAAACTATACTTGCATTGCAGGTTTTACAGTTTCCAGTGTGTAGTTAATAGTATGAAGCTGTGCTCAGTTATATGGGGGTGGACAAAACCGACAAGCTGATATCTGAGAACCTATCACTGTACGTCAAATCTTGTCTTCATCTTACTATCACTTTCTTCCAATGTAGGTGAGCCCAGTTGCAGGACCTCTGGAGGGGGGCACACTGGTCACCATCCAGGGCCTGAACCTGGGTCTGTCCTTCTCTGAGCTGGAGGGCAATGTGGAGGTGGCGGGTGTGCAATGCACCCCACAGGAGGAGGGATACATCACTGCAGAACAGTAAGAGAGACTCCTCCCCTCCCCTGCCCAGACACATTCATACTGTACCGTACATAGACATACTGCACAGATGCAAACGCACGCACACACGAGAAAATAAACACATGCAATCTCTTTTTCTCTCTCACACTATTTTTCTCACAGACACTAGCACAGTCTATGAATAAGCCGGAGCCCAGTGATGCCTCATCAGGTTGTAGGATTGTGTGGGGGGCTTTGCATTGCTCTGGTGCAGTCAGAGCCAAAGGAAGAGACAGTCTTTGTGTCGTTGTCGTTATGAGGCTGTCGGCACAGCTGTAATTGAAATGCGCTGCATGTCGCTGACTGGAGGGACAATCTGTTAGCCATGTGTTTCTCTCACAGCCATGTAATGCGATTGGGCTCAGGCTGCAGGGACTTTATTTATATCCTTGTAAAAAAAAAAAAGAAAAAAAGAAAAAGAAAAGAACATGCCAGTAGAAAATTGGAAAAGTCTCGTGATGTATGAATAGAAGGGTTGGGCAGGGACGATTCATTGGGTGCTTTTATTGTATCAGAGAACGCAGAGTTTCTTGTGCAGAGCCGTGCATTCGGCGGGGCCATTCATTTGGCACACACAGTGCTTTAAAACATGGCATTACAGCTGTTACAACCATTAATTTCAGCATGGGGTCAGTTGCTATAATGACTTATTCATGGCGCACTTTATCTTATTGACCTGACAGACAATACTGATTTATTGAAGAAACCCCTATGTTGTCATGGCAACCGGAGGTAATGGTGGGTGGCAATCATGCTGGAGATGGGGAGGGATGTAGTTTATCATTTGAGTTATATTGCTGTTATAGGTTTCCCATTAGGAAGAAAGATGGCTCTCTGTATTGACCCACAACTTCTATGAAAGTCTGCCTCAATCACACTGGCCAGCTGAGGCCATTGTAACAAATGTGACACAGTGCAGTGACTCTTGCTGTGTGTGTGTGTGCGCCGGGCTTGTGTTATTACTTGTATGCATGATGATCTGTTGCATGCCTGTGTTTATGTGCACCCACATTCATGTACGTATTTGTGTCTTTTGTCAGGATTGTTTGCGAGATGGCTGCAGCTCCTAAAGGAAGTGTACCAGGTCCAGTGAAGCTGTGTGTTGGCGAATGCAGACCAGAACTACGCGCACAGTCCTCCCAGCTCTACTCCTTTGTGGTAATTCTGACACTGAAACACATTTCAGTGTTTGCAACGAGTTAGGCTGAACGTGATTGCAGGTGAAAGCCAACAACCAACTTTATCTATTCAAGCCACTGCAGTCATTGACTGGGGAGGAAGATAGAATAATTAAGAATAAGGACAACATAGATTGTGCACAAGTTCGTCATCATTATGACGATCATTATCTAATGGTTCGTGGCTGTGTGTGGCTAATGTAAAGAATGGTGTGCTTTATGGCATTCAAGAAAAATACGTGCTTTTGAAGATGCACTGTATTATCAGTGTTTCTTTAAATCTTTTTTGATAGTTTCATGAAGTATGACCCCTATTTATTTTGCTAAAGAACTTTTTTAACAGTTTTGATGTTAAATATGTAGTTCCACAGTGGTTAATTCAGCCCGAGGTCGGTAGAACAGGACTATTCAGAATCAGACAATTCATATGACATAATGTATTCTCTGTTTGACCCATGTTGAATGAAACATTAATGAATTTTGGTTCTCCACAGACTCCTTCGATGCTGGCGCTGACCCCAGGCCGAGGACCTGAATCTGGGGGCACCAAGGTCACCATTGTCGGGGAGAATCTTGGCGCTGGAAGCACTGTGAATGTGTACTTTGGTAATCAGACCTGTGAGCTGTACAGGTGAGTCTGATGATAACGTAACCTCCTGATGTTATCTTAACCTTAAGACTCCACGTTCACAGACATTAAAGTGAGACTGCCTCCACACAATATTAAAGATGTAGCCTTCTCTAATCTGTGTGAAACACAGTAAGAGGTCGCTCTATTTAAAGAAGCACACTTTAGATACAATTAAGTGTCCTTGCGTTAAATGAAAAGTCTTATTAATGATTTGTGAGGAGGTGATGAAACCCGCAGCGGTAGGTATTGTTCTCTGTATATTTATAGATATCTATTTAAAGTTCAAAATGCCTCACATGGAAGGAGTCAGGAGGGTGAGGCAAGGAAGCCATTAGCTAGAGCACCCTCTAATTACAGTGTTCCATCCCTAATGTGTCTGTAACAAGGAAGAGATGGGACAGTCTATAATGAATCCTCCTCTCTTATAGTAATGTGCATGGCTCATAGCTGCGTGAAGTCAGGGATTTGCCACTGCAGCAGAGTGAGTGGGCAGAGTCACAATCAAAAGCATGAATAAATCACCCTTTTGGTACTCCCACCAGGAGGACCATGTCGGAGATTGTGTGCTTCTCTGCGCCGTCTGTGGCGAGAGCCGGACCGGTGCAGGTCAGTTTGAGTGTCGACCGGGCCAAAGTTCCTGGGAGTCTGGCCTTTGAGTACATAGAGGACCCCACAGTCCAGCGCATTGAACCCTTGTGGAGCATCACCAGGTAACACTGATCAATATAGTGCTGCGTATACACAGATACCAGCCACATGTATGCACCGATACCTCACGAGGATCTGTGTGGAGTTTGCAACTCTACCCAGTGTTCATGGGGGTTTTGTTGTGATCTTAATACCTCACACAGTCCACAGACACGCAAACGTTAAGGCCCGTCTCACAAAGGCGATTGGCGATTACCACTTTACACACAAATGGTAGCAGCATCACGATTAACTGATGATTGTCGCTTGCAAATTGTGGATAAATTTGGCGGTCCTGCAGGGCTCTCACATGCTTATGGGTCGGAAGTATGGTGTTAGTTTTGATTAGAGAAACGTGTAATAATTAATGTGAGAGGAAGCAATCTCATTTTGCTAATTGCAGCATTGCAGCACATACGCTCTATCTTACACATACAGTATGTTCTCAGTAACATTTGCACAAATGAATGTGTGTTGAGCAAAACAGATGAGAACACTGTCTATCTGTCTATCTAGTTTTTTTCTTGCATTACATTTATTACATAGTAGTTTCTAATAAAAATCAAATGATATGAAATCCCCCTCCTGCCTAAATGTGGTGGCCTGCCTAGTACAGATTATCATGGTGGCAGACAATCTGTGAGTTGGGCAGTCAGTCAGGGTTACAGGGAGACTGATCCAAAGACCTGAGGTGCTCCGTTATAACAAGGTTGGTAAATGATATCTAATCAGTGATCACAACAAGGTGACTAATATAAATAAATTAAAACCTGTGTTCAAATTAGCACTTTTATTTATGCTACATTTCGCTGAAATACTCTTCATGGACTCTACATGAATGAGTGTGATGCTGCTAATATTACAATGGAAAGTGGACTTGCTGCATAAACACTTCTATCACAGCTGAAAGGTGTGCTACCTGTATTCAACTAAATAAAAGATGGCACTTAATTTGGTTTTCGGGTGGGATTACCCAGGACCACGTCCCTGCAGATTAGACTTCAGAGAGACACTCTGGCCCTCAGCCTAGTGACAGGAGGAGCTTTGTTGAGCTGCAATCAAGAGCCCTCATCATGAATGTGCAGTCCCACTATGTGGCCCTACAAGCTTAGGTACCCTTTGAAGTATGAGAAGAGAAGGATTGGCACTATGTCAGGCTGACTAGACTGGCCAGTTTTTTTTTTTATAACCCCTTTTTCCTCATTTCTTTCTTGTATTCTTCCCTTCTTTGTCTCTCTACTTTCCAATTCCGCACTACAGTTTTCTAAACTCACACAGGTTATGCAAAGATTAGAGAGTGCTGTTTATTTTAATCACATCTAGCGGAGATATGTAAACAAGCAGCACCTGTATTCATGCTATGCCAGCCTCGCAGTCATGGATGAATATAAAATAGCAGCCAGCTGGTTCACCGTTTGATCTGGCTCTTCTGCCCAATAACAAAGAGCGAGCTACCATGCCAGCTATACTTCCTCAAACCTGCATTAATGCAGTTTCTCTGGGAAAATGTTGGGTTTGCAAGTTAAAAAGATTGATCTCTCTGCGGTCGTCACTCTAATTAAATCAAGGTGAAAAGGCAGTTGCGTTCATATATAGGCTACCTGGAGCTGAAGTGGTGTGTTTGTACTGTATGTGCATGTGTATGTGTGTTTGACCAGTGATTCTTGTTATTTATGAATAAACTTGTTCTTTTGCAAACAGTGGACACACCACCCTGACAGTGACCGGAACCAACTTGGATGTAGTTCAGGAGCCGCGGGTCAGAGTTAAATATGCCGGCCATGAATCTGTCAATGTGAGTGTGACAACTGCTAATATACTTCACTCAACCTTTATTGATGTTGCTTATTCAAGCTGACAGAAAATGTCACAGTAAAGTTGTGTCTTATTGATAGTTTGCTACAATTGTAGCAAGGTAGATTTAGTGCTGTGGTCAATTGACTTCTTTTTCTTTTTACATACTGATCTGTACTGACATTTTTAAAATGTAGCCTAAAAAGCATTTATGCAGTTTTAGTCACAAAACAATTTTTGTTACTCATGATAGGGTGACAGGTTGGTTTAGAGCTGGTTTAGTTTTGAGTATGAAATATTGTATACCTACAGAACTACCAAAGTGTGAACAAAGTCAGAAAGATAAGCAGTCTCTGTACCAAACAGCCTGCAGGTTGGAGAGCAGAATAACCAACAAGAACTTGAAATACTGGAACACAATGTAATTGGCCTTAGTTTGTAAAATGAGGATGTAAAATGAAGCCATATATAATAAAGGCTTGAGAAAGAGGTTGATATATAGAGAGGTTCATTCCAAAATGAGATTTAAAAAAACTGACATGAAAGTACAACTCAGTTTTGGGAGATGATTTATGGTGCCGATTCTGCTTGCCTGAGCTCCTTAGGCAGGTCGCTTCAAAGTGATTGATTGTTCCAAAGTGTTGTAGCCCCGATGGCAAAAGTCCAGTCACCTTTAGCCTAAGTTTTCCACTTTGGACCAGTCGGGAATTGCCTGAGGATCTGAGACTGCACAGAGGGTCGAAACTTCTGGAGGGAACTTCTGGCTCGACCTTGAAAGAGATCAATATAATCTTAAAAAATCAATTCTAAACAGGCAACCAGTGAAGAGATGCCAGAAATTGAATGATAAGATTGTTTGCTTGTACCAGCGCAAGATAGAGATTTTAAAGACATTTTTTATTGATGCCAAAATAAAGACAGAAGACAAGGTAAATATGAAATGAAAGCGTAGACCAATAAATTATATATATGTCAGTTTGGGACATTTTTTGGAAATAATTGCTCTCAGCTGAGGGGAGCAAAGTTGAGGTCAGTCTCAAAAATGACAACTTGGAAACTATTTCTAACTTCCAACAAAAAACATACTGTATATCATTGAGACATTGTTGGCACAGCAATGAGAAGAAACATTTTATCTCAGGATAGCATAGCTAACATAGCTCAGGTAGAAGCATGTGAAAGAAAACCAAGATGAGGCCACTGAAAATTTAGGAACTTCAAATGAAATGTGTTTGAAGAACAGAAGTTCTTTTCTGTAGACAATGTTGTGTGTGAGAGGTATGCCCTGAGCCAATTAAATGGTGTGTTAATGATGCCAGTCCAGAATTTGAGCCAGTCAATTAAAACTGCATGTTTTACAGTGTCACTGGCAGCACTGAGATCTAAAGGGATTAAAGCTGAACTTTAACCCAAATCAGCAGCTAAAAGAGGGTCATTGGTAAATTTAATGAGGGCAGTCTCTTTATCGCACATATCTCGAAAACATAACCGGAATTGCTTAAAAATGTTTTGAATCACAAAAGCAGTTAATTGACTTGAAACAACTTTCTGTAAAACCTTAGATAAAAACTGAGGCTTAGAAATTGTCCTGAAGCTTGGGGAATTCAAGCGATCTGCTTGATTTTGAGAGGGATTTTCAAGAACTACAGAGGACAACAGAAGACGCATGCAAATTTCAGTGCCAAAGTACCAATAACTAATAACAGTATTGAGAAAGACCTGTTTTAGGAATTTGGTATTAACGCCATCAAGGGAGCGAGTGATTGGCTTCATATGAAATACAGTTTCTGGAACATATGACCCAGGTCTCTGCCTAGGGTGTCAGTACTAACAGGAAGCAGGTCAAAAACACGTGAGCAGACAGGTGAACATATGGATGGGAGGAGGTAAATATGCTGGGAATACTGTAGCAGCTGATGAATAGACATATAGATAAACCTCAAATTATGTGGGTTAACACCATAGAAAGTAGTTAGTATATTTAATACACAAGTTGAACAATATTAAAAGGCTCCGTAAGATTCTCAACATCTGGATGTTCAAAATGACTGAGAATAGTAATTCTATCACATAAGAGCATGAAGTGAGACATCTGTTCAGATCTATTTAGCAAAAGTGGTTTCTAGATTTATAAAAACGTGCAAGGGGGCCTTCATTTATTACCTTAATGTGGAATTAACAATTAGTAGAAGATTTAAAATGTTGTACAGTTAGGGCCATTGCTTACAAAAGACATTTCTGAGGGCACAATATTGACTCATGAGACTCTGCTGGGGATTTCAAAATAGACATTTTTTATAATTAACCTGTAAGAAGATTAATTATCTATGTCTTTCAATAATTTATGCAAGTCATTAATCATGCAGCAAACAACACTGTGAGCCACTATTCCATTAAATATGTGTATGATGATATGTATAGTCTGGTTTTCGTAATATGTTCCACACTAGGTCTGGTTGTGGGTACTGTATGTAACTTGGACACCTGATTTGATTCCTCTCCAGGTGTGCAAAGTGCTGAACACAACCACCATCAGCTGCTTCGCCCCCTCTCTGAAGGCAGAGTACACTGCAGACCAGGAGACGATCAAACACGTGGACGAGTTTGGCTTCGTCTTCAACAACGTCCAAGCTCTGCTCACTTACAACAACACAAGCTTTGTCTACTACCCCAACCCTTACCTGGAACCCCTCAGTCTATCAGGTGTTCTGGAGCAGAAACCGGGTGCTCCGATCATACTCAAGGTACGTCAGAGGAGAAAGACAGAGAGGAAATTCTCAAGTCTATAGCTATCTGGCATTGACAGTGACATGACATGATCATATATATAATATAGAATATTACATACATATTATCTAGTCTAATGCCATCTATACCCTACCTTCCCTGCTGTCTCATCAATGATCAATAAATCTGATCACATAATCTGCTACACATAATATTTCTAAACATGATGTTTTATTATGAAATTAATTTTAATGCCTTACTATAGATGTTGTAAACAAACAACACAATAGTGGACATAAGTGGCAGCTTCTGCTTTATCTCATGTCTCTCTAGCTGGTAGAGTTTTTGTGAAAAACTACATTCCCTGTGAACTCCTGTGCTTCCTGTCAAAAAGAGATTTTCTTGTAATTCTTGTAGTTTCTGGAACAGATTTGTCCATCTGCCTTTCACTTTTACACCATGTGTAATAGCGCATCTTTACTGTAGCTCCGTTTGTCCTGGAGGAACAGCGTGGCAGATTGGTTTGCATCTCGAAGCAATCTGCCTTTGTTAGGTAAAATAATTTAGCAGATTTCCAGCAAAATATGATTCAGGGGCTCACAGTGTAGAATGCACTGTAAAAACTCACTGCCAGTATCCTCCAGGATGGTTAATTACAGTAATTATACTAATGCCCCAAAATTGCATGGTAATAATGTATTGAGTTTAAAATGCTACACATATGATCAGCAAGAAATGATGTTACAAAACAGAAACCTCTTAGAAACAACAGAGAAAATTCCAATGGGTCAAAAACCCACAATTTCACACTGCCCAGTCAGTTAACATACTGCGTAGTTATTCTCATCTGATGCCGTAGACCAAACCTTTTGTTTGTTAAGATCCCAATCAATTACTGTTTAGGTTTTGTTGTGTAAGAGCTGTTTGTTCTTAAAAGGTCTTTTATGTTCGGTTATTTTCTGCAATTCTGTATATTGCTTCTGTAACTGTGTTGCAGGGACGTAACCTGGTGCCGTCAGCATCTGGAGGAGCCAGGCTGAATTACACGGTGCTGATTGGAGATACGCCCTGTTCTCTCACTGTGTCTGACACTCAGCTACTCTGTGAGCCACCAAACCTCACTGGGCAGCACAAAGTCCTGGTCAGTCTAAAAGTGTCTCTGCCTATCCGGTCGTTTTCTGTCCGTCTGTGCATCTGATTGCCTGTCTGCATGGATGTGGGTCACTGTCTGTAGGTCAGTGCTTGTCTGTACGTCGCTGTGTTTGTGGGTCACCGACAGGCTTTCAGTTAGTCGCTGGCTTTCTGTCATTGTCTGTCACTCATGGTCTGGTAGGTTCCCAATTACAGCACATTGCCCTCCAGAATTATTGACAGGCACTCTTGCAAATAATGGGAAAAGAGCTGTAAAAAGAAAACTAAGCTGGTGTGCCTGGAACTTTTATAAATTGTTTTCTTCAAATGCGATTGTTCAGGAAAATGGTCCATATCTCTATTATGTTTGCCAGTTTAATTCTTCAGCGACAATGTTTTGAATTCATGGCCAGCCTTTTTTCATCAGTGATTATTTTCTTTGTTATATGAGCATTTTCAACACTGTTTTGAAATACTGTGCTTGTGCCTGTATTATTATCATTACGCAGGTCCAAGTAGGAGGGCTCCACATCTCTCCGGGAGAAGTTCACATCCGGTCCGACAGCCTGCTCACCGTTCCTGCTATCTTCAGTATCACAGCTGGAGGAGGGCTGCTCCTCATCATCGTCATTATAGTCCTACTGGCCTACAGACGGAAGTCACATGAGAATGACCTCACTCTGAAGCGCCTGCAGATGCAGATGGACAACCTGGAGTCCCGAGTGGCTCTGGAGTGCAAGGAGGGTGAGTGAGACTGATCTGAGATCTGTCCATTAAACTCACACTCCCAAAAGAACGTGTAATTTGTAGTTGCCTTACAGCGCCATCTATTGAGAAGTGATGTTTTGACTGATGTTTGTGGTGGCTTTGTTAACAAAATGATTTATTAGAATGAAGATTCATTTACTTATATATATTGGCTGGGTTATGACTGAAAGACTAGCTGAATGATCATCAGTGATAGCTAGCTATGGGTTGTTATATATTATATGTTATTTTAAAGCTATATAGGTTTGGGGGAACTTCTGAGGTGCACTAAGGTACCAAAGTTTGTTAAAAGTCAACTATTTTCTATCTGTATCTACTACAAATAACATAATAACAAACCCACAAACAATAACAAAAATAAATAAATACTCTAAGATACATTATGAACTGTATCATTTTTACATTGACTTGTGGATCCAAAAATGTAGCTTTTAAATTTTATATTAACTGCAATTTTTCCCAAACTCATCACAGCCACTCTTTGTCATCAGTTGTTAAACAATTTCAAGTATTTATCAGCAATGAAAATACTTTCTTGAAAATGTTTGACAAAATGTTCGACGCCCACTTCTGTCATAACCAGAACCAAGAGGAGAAAGCACATCAGTCCAGTTTTAGCTGCTCTGCACTGGCTCCCTGTAACATTTAGAATTGATTTTAAGGTCCTCCTCCTTGTATACAAAGCCCTTAATGGGCAAGGACCAAGCTACATTGCTACTGTAAGTCTCTTGTTAACTACTCGCCTTCAAGAAACTGCGATCCTCTGCTGCTGGTTTATTGGAGTTTCCCAGCAACAGCTGAAAGACAATCAGGGATGCAGCCTTTGCCAATTATGCCCCAAAGCTATGGAACATACTACCTATAGATATCAGGGAAGCCAGCTCGCTAAATGTTTTTAAAAGAAAGCTAAAAACTTATCTCTACACTTTAGCCTTTAACTAGCCATGACTTGAAACTCCTTTTTGCACTTTGCTTTGCACTTATGCACTGCTACACTTCTTTTAAAATGTTGTATTTAACTTGATTTTATACATTCTATGTATTATATCCTATGTATATTATTTTACTGCTTTTAACTTTACTTCTATTGTTATCATTAAGTGGATTTTATTATTTTTCCATCTTATGTCATGCATTCTATGTATTATGGCATTCTATCCCCATGTCTTTTTTCATCTTTATTTTATCTTATTTTTATCAAGTGGGTTTTATTTTCCACCTTATTTCACATTATCTATGGCATTCTATCCCTGTTTTTAAGCTCATTCTATGTCTATTTTCAGGTGAAGCACTCGGTGCATGTAATTTCTTTATTGTAAAGCACTTTGAGCTGCATTTCTTGTATGAAAGGTGCTACACAAATAAAGTTTTATTATTATTATATGCAGCCTTTGCAGAGCTGCAGACAGACATCAACGAGTTGACGAGTGATCTGGACAGAGCTGGCATCCCCTACCTGGACTATCGCACTTACGCCATGAGGGTTCTCTTCCCCGGCATCGATGATCATCCTGTGCTCAGAGAGCTGGAGGTAAGTAACCTCTGAAGCAGGGCTGCAGTACTTGAATCCAGTTTCATCCATTTTTCTGACATCTTGACCTTAAGGCTCCAGTATACTCCTAAGCTAAATTGATTTTGGCTTGTTGGCAAGTGCTGTCAAACTGCTGTCGAACAGAGCAGTGTGAACAAATGTCAATCTACTCACTGCGGTTTGAGGTCTGTTTGTTTAATGGTGTCCATTCCAGCTGGAAGAGTTTATGAGCAGATTTTATTGGAAGTTTGCTCCCTCCCTTAGTCTCGATCATGCACCTATTTTGAGTCAAACGTTTCTTGGTCTCTGACTCTTAACTCTTTACATTCAAAACTTTCTAACAAATTATTTACCTGATCCCACACGTTTTTATTTTCTTCATCGGAAGCTGTAGTGTTCATTGCCTGTTTTGTACTGGTCTTGGGTAGGATTTGTTTTGTTCTGACGTTGGTCTTATCCTCATTTATTTCCCTATGGTTTTAAATTTTCTTTGACATGGCCAAGGTTGTTTTTATTATTGCCCGGATCTCAGGGGTTTAATCCTGAAGCACTCTATACCTAATTTTGAAGAAACTCTGATGACGACCCATTTCCATTATTCACAGAACAATTTGTAAGGTACTCAAGGTTAAAAATTGAGCTGGTGTTGCCAATTATAGTTGTTCTAATCAAGCTGCTATTATGGTCACAATGATTTCAAAAGATCTCTGTTCTAAAGAGCCTCTCTGATTGCAGTTTAAACATCCTGACTTTTTCATTAAAGTAAAAGGCCCTTTGTTTGTTGCAGAAAAATGAACTTCAGTTTAAGTGTTTTCTTGAAAAACTTCTTTATGACTTTAGAAACTATGACTCACAAGTTTCCCAGTGGGGACGGATGTGTCATGACCTGAACGTGAGGGTTATGTCACTGCTACTGGGCTAAGCCTGTAGCCACACCAGTGGTTCTGTTTTGCACTTGTACATTGAGATGATTTCTGAGAGTTTTTGTGTATATTTCATTCTGTCTCCATGTTCCTCCATCTATGTTATGACTTTTCTCATCCTTGAGTGAGTATTATCTAATGAGCATGTGCGTCTTTGTGTGTGTGCAAAAATGCATGATGCGTGTAGGTGCCGGGGAGCGGACAGGCGAATGTGGAGAAAGCCTTGAAGCAGTTTGCTCAGCTGGTGAATAACAAGGTTTTCCTGCTGACATTCATCCGTACTCTGGAGCTGCAGCGCTCCTTCTCCATGCGTGACCGCGGCTATGTCGCCTCGCTCATCATGACCGCTCTGCAGGGGCGGCTGGAGTACGCCACAGACATCCTCAAACACCTGCTCTCAGATCTTATAGAACGCAACCTGGAGAGCAAGAACCACCCCAAACTACTCCTCCGCAGGTAAACCAGTAGTAATTTTGGAAGAATGACTTTGTGATATATTCATCAACAAAGGATTTCAGTTATGTTCCATTCTTTACAAAGGGTGATAATGTTTTTTATTATGTGTTATCTGTCATTTTGGACTTGGACTAGAATAAAACCCCCACAATTCCATCTTCACTTTCTCTGTCCACATTTTCCACTTTAAATTAGAGGCCTTTTCTGTCAGAAACCTGACCAGCTCTGATCAGTGCTGCTTATCCTTTGGCATAGATAATTCCTTTGTGCATTGTTCTTTCCAGCCCAGTTACCGCACTTCTGATGGATGAGTAACTAGGCCAACGAAGGAAAGCCCACCTCTGTTCAGCTTTGTTTTGTGCAGCGGCGTGAAACAGCCGTTACGAGTCTGAGAAACAGGGTGCCTGAGCAGACAGGTGAAAGACAGGAGTGGTAAAAGTGATAGAGAGTGGGAGGGACTGGCTGAGGAAGAGAACCTAATGGGGAAGAGTGAGTGCAGCGGCGGCAGAGTTGTTGTCAGTCTGACTTATCTTCTGTGTGCCACTCATGAAACATTCAGCTGTAGCTCACGTTTCTTCCCCCGTCACCTCTCCTCTCCTCCCTTCTCTCGCCTCTCTCCCTCTTTCCTCCACCTCTGGTTATCTGCCGATTGTTTTCCCAGCGCTGAGACTAGCCTACTGAATGTTTCATGAGTTTTTTTTTTTTTCTTTTTTGAAAAAGAGGGCTCTCTCAATCTGAAGCACACACTCATTAAATATAAGGAGGAGTTCGCATGGGAGCCAGTACAACAAGAACTTTTTAGCCCAAACATGCTGCTCTTGCGGAAACACTTTAATGGGATGCCGTCAACAGAAGAGTTAATACAGGTTAGGGTTGAAATGCAGGTAAGGACCGAAAAGGAGTGCCAGAGAGACAGCAGGTTAGGGAGGGAAAGTGACTGGTGGCTATAAAGCTGCAGACTTTGGATCAGATTCAGATTAGAAAGGGCTTATATGCAATTTTAAGGGTACTGTTACGTGATTTAAAGGATTTACAACAGTAAATCATAAAATCTTTCCCATCTGTACTCACGTAAAGTAGCTAAGTGCAGACACAGCAAGGAAGAAACACAGCGAAAGGATTTGAAGTGGACATCTAAATTGTGTCCGCACAATTATGTCGCGACCCAAATATGTTCTGCACTAGCAGCACTTAACTTACAGTATATCGGAGTATGTGTCCTTTGAGACCGAGTGGCTGAGTAAGGATGTTATTTCTCTGTAAACTCTCCATGTCATGTTTTTTTGGTTCCAACAATGTCAGGCTCTTCTATGTCTTAAATTATAAAAGAATAATCAGAGCACTCCAGCTCTCTGTGGGACGTCTCTTGCTAACAAATGAGTGTGCTTTCTTCTTGTCTTGCAGAACAGAGTCTGTGGCGGAGAAGATGCTGACAAATTGGTTTGCCTTCTTGCTACACAAATTTCTCAAGGTAAAATAAAATCTCTCTCACACCTTATCTCTACAGGTGTCAGTGATATGATATACTATGACAATGCTTCTTAAAATTATTAGCATTGATTTTGAAATAGACTGCTGTGTATGTTTTTGTTGTAGCTGTCATTTTAACAGTCTGATATTGATGAGTTTTCTGGACCTTGTGGAGGGATAATGGTTACCTGTGGGGTCAAACATATCTCCAGCTTGGCAATCCAAAAGGAGAGAAAGCTCCGTTTTATTATGTTTGATGTGTCATGCTCTAGTTTCTGAGTCTCATCGTCTGCGCTGATGAATACAGATCCCTTTCCTTCCCTTCAATTCTTCCCTATGTCTTATTTTCCTTTCTCCCACCTTTCACTCTAATCCCTGGGTTCCCTTCCAAAACAAAGGAGTGTGCTGGCGAGCCTCTCTTCATGCTGTTCTGTGCCATCAAACAGCAAATGGAGAAGGGACCCATAGACTCCATCACGGGAGAGGCGCGCTATTCCCTCAGTGAGGACAAACTCATTCGACAGCAGATTGAATACAAGACGCTGGTGAGTCATAAAGACATTAATAAAAAAGAAAAAAAAGTCCAAGATTTTGTCTGTATTCATTTTTGTACATCTCTTGGCAAAGAGCCTTGACAGATCCACAGAAATGTGGCATGTGCCCAGGCTGTGGCTGTAATTTTATGAATGCTTAGAATATTTGGATAGTTTCAATTACACATGGCGGCAGTGGACAAATAATCTTGCATAGCCAGATGTCCATCTCGTCAAGCTCAAAGAGATCTAGACAACATGTCTTCAAAACAAATGGAGAAAATAAGACCTTACAATGTTGACACAGCCGTTCAGTTAGCTGAGAGTTTAACCCCCAACCTTGGCATAAACATCAGCGTGGTTGGCATTATTTGAAATTGAATTGAAAGTCCCCATTCACCGAAGTCCTTGTCACTGCTAACTCCCACAGTTGGTTTGTGTAGGGAGAGGACGGATACGTTTCTTCAGCTGCTTAACTGGGAAGGCATAATATGCAAGGAGGCTCATGCTATTACCTGGAGATCCCATACCCGTACATACAAACATCCCCACCAATCTGAAACAGGCTCCAGTGCAGCGACAAGGATTTGATCCCTCACTGGATTCCCATTACAATATATTACATTAATTTGTCAGGCGCTTTTGTACAAAGTAACTTATTTTGAAATACACACACACCGAGTCATTTGGGGTTCAGTGTCTTGCTCAAGGACATTTCAGCATGTGGACTTCCTGAGCTACTGTTGTTTCTAAAATGGGGGCTTTTTCCTCTGTACCACCCAAACTGTAATTTTAATGATTTTAAGTCCAGTAACATCTCTGCCTTGGCCCTTTTCTAACAAACTATTGTGCTTAAGGTTCTCTAGGCCTGATGAACTTTAATAAGACAGGTCTGGCCACCCAAATTAGTGGAGAAATAATGAAACAGAATGGAGATACGTATGTTTTACCGGATAAATATAATCAATAATACTGAGTCTACAAAATTCTGACTGGTGTATGCTAATCAGTAAAGAGTCATGTGGTAGGACCACCTGTATAACACAACATGCCTCTTTCTTTTACCTTTCCATTAAAATTAAGCCGGTGGGTTCCTCCACCAGCCCGTCAGAATAAGTTCCCCCTCAGGCTTTAGCTCCAACGCAGAGCCAGCCAGCGACAGGATGACACCTCTCTGATATCCATGTCGGAGAGTCTGAGAGGCTGTGTCTCATTACTCGTTTAATGCCCCAGCTAGAGCTGCACAGCCACATCCTGGAGGTGTGAAATTACATTTCTGGCCAAGATCCTCTCCACCAGGACAGTTTGGTGAGGAGTAGGCAATGAAAGGACTTTCCTAGTAAGCAACACCTTTCTCTTTTCCTCTTTCTCTTACTCCCCCCTACCACCTCCTCTCTCCTTTCTCTCCATCCTGGATCCCCAGACACTGAGCTGTGTGAACCCAGACAATGAGAACAGCCCAGAAATCCCTGTCAAGGTGCTCAACTGTGACACCATTACCCAGGTAAAGGAGAAGATCCTGGATGCGGTGTACAAGAACATGCCTTACTCACAGCGACCACGGGCTGCAGACATGGATCTAGGTGAGGCTACATTGGGTGCAATCATACTGTGAAAGACTAATTTCATAATACTAATTGTATATTATTATATATTCTGAGATAAAGCATAAAATTTGCCATGGCACATGATATGTTGGAATAATGACAGGTGGGCATGTCAGGGGAGTTATCACAGATGTTTCACTGAAGACTTATGACATCAACAAAGGGCTCAACATCAGTTTCTGGAAGACAACCCCTCCCCACACCTGTTTACAGCCCCAACCAGAGCAACACTCACCAACACTGATGTTAAACCTTACTGACAGCTCACCTACACTTAGGCTTACGCCCACAACTTGTCATCCAATACTGAATGACTTGGCACAAATCCAGCTGACACACACCTTCAAAGGCAAGTAAATAAGATACCTTGTAGGTAGTAGCTGATACTGCCTTGGGTTTGTAGTTTTACACCTTAAGGGGCTTTCACGGGTTAGGGATTTTTCGAGAGGATCAGTTTCTCCTTGTTGCTTCGGGCAGCTTAAATCTCCATGAAGACACAGTGTCATTTGTGTTTTGTTTGCAGAATCACAATCTCGTTAATTGTCAAGGAGAAATGTACATGAAGCCGTCTTGGTGACATTTTGGCTGCTACGCTTGACAACTTACAGAGTTTCAAAGAACAAACTGACACCGTGCACAAGGATAACATGACCTCACCTGCAGCACAGAGGGACAGTGCAAGACAAACGATGGACATTAGACAATATGTAGCTGTCAGGCACTTGGGTTACAAACATTCCGCAAAATGCCATATGTCACACGTTCACTATTGATTGTATTTTCCTACAGAGTGGCGGCAGGGCAGAACAGCTCGTGTGGTCCTGCAGGATGAGGACATCACCACCAAGATAGAGAGCGACTGGAAGAGACTCAACACACTCATGCACTACCAGGTCTGTTAATAATATTAATATTAGGGCTGCAACTAACGATCCTTTTTTATTATCAATGAAATCTGCTGATTATCTTCTTGATCGATTGTTTTGTCCATAAAATGTCAGAAAAAAAGTGAAAAATGCCCATCACAATTTCCCAAAGCCTCAAACTGCTTGTTTTGTCCAACAAACTGTAAACAATGATATAAAACAGAGAAAAGCAGAAAATACTCACATTTAAGAAGTTGATACTGGCAAATGTTTGGCATGTTAGTTTGAAAAGTGACTCAAACGCTTAATGAATGACCAAAATAGTTATAATAATTACTTCAGTTCTAATACTAAGCTTACAAAGCTGTTTCATTCTCTGCAAACCTTGAATCTTTTTTAACCTTTTTTAAAAACTGCAATTATCCAGTTGCTCAAGGGCATCAAAGCAGATATTGTTGATGAAGGACAGAACGTTACTCATTCATATTCATATCATTCATCTCACCCCTGCCAACATTTTTTCAACCTCCCGGTCACAAGCACGCTTAGTCAACCAAACATGGACTTGTGTGCCATGTGTCTTTAACAACATCTCTTCTTCAGCTCATAAATGCGACTACACAGGTCACCAACCTCGGATGAGTCATCCTGTCCCTTTGTCAGTCAAAATGTTTGTCTTGACTATCAGCTTTGGGCCAACTGTACCACACACATACAGCCAGTATTTCACTGCAGCATGCTTTTGTTTAAACAAAGGGAGAAATAAAGACAAAGGAATTCTGCATTTTCTGCGCTAAAAGCGTGTTTTGACAAAAGAGGCATGTACTTCCTCTTATCTGTCAAGGAGATAAACAATTTTGCTCTTTCATTCTTAATCTCTCTGCCAGGTGTGGAAATGTTTGTTCTGTTGCTAAGCTGGATTTGCATTAGCTACATTTGTAGCTCATGCAGAACAGTAGCGTGAATTTTGTTCACGCTGCAGATGACCTGCGTGCCCGCCAAGCACAGCTACAGTGTTTACCTGGAACTACTGCACAGACAAAATGTTGGACCCACACTTGCAATGAGCTTCTGCGCAGCCATTCTATAGTTGGTAGTTAAAGCTGTTGTGATGAATGCAGTACTGTCTGTATTACTATCTAGCTGATGATGATGGAAGATTTCTACAACTATTGATTTTTACAGAATATTTTACTTCAACTTGAGGCCAGCCCTTTATAAATGTATTGTAAATCTTTCCCCCCAATCCCTGGATTTTAAATTCCAGACATTACTTTTGATCAACAGCTGCAAGCCTCAAATTCATATAAATAATAGACAGGCTTCACCTTTGTCTTCCAGGTGTCTGAGCGCTGTGTGGTGGCCTTGGTGCCCAAACAGATGTCCTCTTTCAACATTCCTTCCTCAGCCAGCTTCCCACGTAGTATCAGCAGATACGGTCAGTACTGTTTGAGAAATACAAATGCTTAATATTCATCCAACTTACAGCGGTGTTGCACCATCTGTTGCTGTCACTCATCAGTCTGTTCTAAAGCACATCAGCAGATACTGTTATATAGCACATTAAACAAAGAGATGCAGTGTGAGTTTCAAAGTTATTTAACAGTACAAAATCAAGACACATTCTGTCACCTTTAAAACAACTTCAGGTTGCTACATCTAAGTTAAGTTACGTATTTTTTTATTTTTTTTATTATAAACACACTGTGGTGTATCCGTATGTTCTATAAAGAAACTGAAATCCATTCTTCTACATCGCTACACCTCAAATCACACCTAGGAAACTGCAGCTCCCACTTATATTTCAAAATTCGTTTTAAGTGATTTTTCATTAAAAAAAACGACACGTGATATCAAACAGGATGACAAGAAGAGCAGAAAACAAAAAACACAGTGACAGAAAGCGAGGACCAGAGCCTGGATAGAAAACATGCTTTTAGTGAATGTGTGCACATCTGTATCACTGCTATGACAATCAATGAAATAATGACAGCAAAATGATTATACAGTCCAAACACACACATCCAACCTGCTCACTTGAAGAAACAAATGTGAGTTTCTTTCTGTTTGTGCAAGCTTGCCTGACAAACTGATCATCAGATGAGATATATTCTATTTACAAACTGCATCTAGAGCATTTTGGAATATATATTCTCTTTGTATTTGACATTTGACCATCTAGGTGTGGACGTACCCTTCCGCTCCACACCCACCAGCCCGGACAGCCCTCACTCCCGGGTGCCCATGCTGACCCCTGACCTGGAGAGCGGGGTCAAAGTTTGGCACTTAGTCAAGAACCACGACCACGGGGACCAGAAAGAGGGCGAGCGCGGCAGCAAGATGGTGTCTGAGATCTACCTGACGAGGCTGCTAGCAACAAAGGTGCAATATATTACAACATACTGTCGTAACAATATGTTGGACTTTTGGACATTTATTTATTTAATTAATGTTTAGTTTTCAACATCTGATCTGCAATCAACTGTGTTGAAATGAATGGCGCAGAGTTTGAGCACCTGTAATCCTTGTCCCAATTTTTGTTTTCTTCAGCTCAACTTTTCATGCTGCAGTAAAACCCTTTAGATTTGAAGTACAAGTAGAAGCGCTACAAGTCTTAACTCTATGCACTGTTTCCTATAGGGCACACTGCAGAAGTTTGTGGACGACCTGTTTGAGACCCTGTTCAGCACAGTGTGTCGGGGCACCGCCCTGCCTCTAGCAATCAAATATATGTTTGACTTCCTGGACGAGCAGGCCGACAGGCACGGCATCCATGACATGGACGTTCGCCACACCTGGAAGAGCAACTGGTGAGAAAGAAAGGCAGCCTGACATGTCACCTTTACTGTGACTGTGAAGCCATCTTGCTTTCTTTAACAAGCCTGCTTGCAATCCTTCCTATAGAAACGTATTTTGCAGATTTTACTAATCATTTACAACCAGTCAACGCTTGAGTTATTAAACCTTTAATACCAGGGTGCACCCTAATCTCATTTTATCTTATTCTCTTGTTTTGTACAGTTTTGGCTGTTTTATGCAGCTCTTTGAAAAACTTCTCAACCATCATTCTCTTGCACAATCTTAACTCTAGAGTTTAAAGCTCAAAATGATATCTTTTAATAGTCTTCTAAACTTTATCTACATCTTGTTCTCATAACTAAATACAATATGGGATCAAAACAAAAAACAAAAGTATGTGTAAAACCTTTCTGTCTCTCTTTCTCTCTACTCTCTTTACTCTTTATCTGCAGCCTGCCCCTGCGCTTCTGGGTAAACGTGATCAAGAATCCCCAGTTTGTGTTTGACATCCATAAAAGCAGCATCACGGACGCCTGTCTGTCTGTGGTGGCCCAAACCTTTATGGACTCTTGCTCAACTTCTGAACACCGTCTGGGCAAAGACTCACCCTCCACCAAACTACTCTATGCCAAGGACATACCGCATTACAAAAGCTGGGTAGAAAGGTGTGTATGTGTGCTTGCGTGTGTGTACACACAAGAAAAGACAAATGTCTTTCACAAGGATAGAAAGATGGGATTGCATACAGTGAATGCAAATCATGATGCAACTAATCATGCAGCCCCAATAGGGTTGGGGGTGATGTAGTCAAGTGAAAGTTTTCCTAAGTATGCAGGCTGTGCCTTTGTTTATAAAAACAGCGTGCTGGTGTGGTTTGAAGTCACTGTGACTAAATGACTGAACCTGAGTGACACATATCCTTATTTTCCTGCCAAAACACCTCTGATTTACTGATGCCTTTAACATTGGATATTCTATGATTTTTCACAACAACAAACTGAATCCAAGTGAGGAGAAAGGCTCTGGTACACATTACTGTGTCCTTGACTCTGACAGTGTGTGTGTGTGTGTGTCTCTCCTCTCAGGTACTATGCTGACATCAACCGCCTGCCTGCCATCAGTGATCAGGATATGAATGCCTATCTGGCTGAACAGGCTCGCCTTCACTCCAGTGAGTTCAACATGCTCAGTGCCCTCCATGAGATCTACGCTTACGTCAGCAAGTACAGCCAAGAGGTGAGGCCCAGTCAACACACTGTGACATAGAAATGTGCTGTAGAGGTCCTGCTGGTGTGGTTAGCCGACTGCAGTTAGCATTTTTTATATTAAAGCAGCTATAATCCATGTTTTATGTTAACAAAGGATAAAATGACTGTGTGTTATAAAAGGTGTTGCTCAGCCGGTGTACGCAGCTGTTTTCAATAAAAAACTCTGATAAACCCTCTGTAGACGACCTGTCCAGTACCAAACAGCAGACAGACAAAGTTAGCGACTAGCTGGTGAACACAGTGGAGCATTTAGCCACTAATGAAGCAGACAACTCCCTCAGGAGTCAGTGAAGGCTGAGCTAAAAAAGTGAATGTTGGACATAAATTAATCGGGTGGACACAAAGTCTTAATGAACACCAATGTTGCTCTGTGTCTGTTGGGTGTGCAGATAGGAAACCTTTTGTTAACGAGTCCACCATAATAAATATATAAGCTAATTATGTATCAGAATAGTATTCACAGCTTATTGTGCTGCCCACAAGTGGCCAAAAATATCGATTAATATCAATTAACTTAACACCATGCAGGCTAAAGCAGTGTTTTGCTGCCCTCTCTGGTTGACATTTTCAGGCTGCATCATCACTGCTGGGCGTGGTTGGGTGTGGTAAGAAGCGTGCTCTGTTGCACCTGTAACCACACCCAACAGTGATGTCACGTTGTCTTGAAGTACACCTGCACATCGCTGCAGCAAGGTGAGATAGTTAAACCACTGGAGGTCAGCACAAACAAGGTTTTCAGGGGGCGTTAACTGTTTCTTTAAAGGCTTATAGATTCGGCTGGAATTAAATATTATTTTCATCGTCGATTCATATGTTGATTGATTTTTCAATGAATCAGTTGATGGTTTTGGCCTATAAAATGCCAGGTAAAAGTGAAAAATGTATTGTCAGCCAATGATATTTAGATGTTTTATTTGCAATGATATAAAACTGATAAAAGCAGCAAATCCTTGCATTTGAGAGGCTGCAAGCAGCAGATGTTTGGCTTTTTTTCTTGATAAGCTTTAGTAATAACTGATTTACATACCAGATTTTCTTTTTGCTAATGTTGATACATATGCAGTGAATTCTAATTAATCAAATTAGTGATAATTAATTCAAATTAACCTGCAAAAATGATTCAGAAGCTTCACTTTAATCAAATGCAGTAAAATGTACAATATATTTAATCATCAAAGTAGAATTACTAGTGGAAGCTGTTGGTGTTGTAGATCTGTTGTGTATTTGTTTGCTTCATAACATGTATGTGCATCATGATTCCCATTGCTGACCAATGAGATGCTTCACGTCCTTGGTTTCACAGTTTGTGCCCATGTGTGCGTTTCTGTGTGTGTGTTTTAGATCATTGAGGCACTGGAGCAGGATGAACAGGCCCAGAAGCAGAAGTTGGCATATAAAGTGGAGCAGATCATCTCAGCAATGTCTATAGAGAGCTGAGACACACACACACACCTACATACATACACAAACACATACAGTATGCACACACTATAAACACACACCGAGACGTACCATAACAGAAGAGTTATAAACCTGTCGGCAACACACGTGGCACTCAGATGTGCACGTGAACACACACATTAGGTGCATGTATGCACATATACAATCACACATAAGCACTTACACACACATACTGATGTGTGCAGAGACACGGCAGACTTAATGGACCTATTGTATAAACAAACTGACAATACATACACAAAGAGATACATACACATGCATAAATACACACATACAAATGTACATACACAAACCACGGCACCACATCAAACAGCAGATCGTCCCAAAGCACGATTTTTGAATCCAATGTCATTGTTTTTTCAGAAGAAACTCCAACAGGCAAACATCCAACTTCTAAAAGGCTCCTATAGCGAGAGAGACAAAGAGGATTTGGTCTATCACGGTTGCTGAATTTGCAGCCAATTCTTTTCCGCTGGGTAATGGTTTGTCTTTGTAGTGGGTGCTTATACTAAATGTGTGTGTGGCATGTGGCTGGAACTCTGAAGAGAACAGCACTTAATAAAGAATGACTCAACTTGAAAAGTCACTGGAGGAGCTCAACAAAGACAGGAGCCAATTTAATGGGATGGCACATGTGGTGAGACAAGACTCAAAGTACTTTTTATATGTCAAAGATGAAGGACACTTATTCGCACTACATATCACAGGCTTGGAGTGACATCGCCATTTGGAGCCATTCGGAACAAAGATGTGTAACTTTGTGTTGTTAAGCCTTTTCCTTTTGCCTTTTTAAAGGCTTAAAGAAGAACACTAAAGACTCTGGCATCATTACTTTTCATTCCGACACTTGAAGCTCCCTGTCTTAAGTTTTGTTAAATGAAGACTTTCTGAATTACAACTCTGCAAGGGATTGAACAGTGTACACAAGCTTTGTCACTGACAAGGTGAGGGTCCAGCTCTTTAATAATACAACACTGAGAGGGCATTACCTTCAAATGTGAAATATATGTAGAGATATTTCCAGACCCAATCCCTGGCTTTTGTGCCAAATATAATGACTCGTGTTTCATTCATGTTAAATGCTCCTGTAGAAGCTATTAATAATACATGCCATTGTACGGAAAAGATCCCATTTGAGATAGGAAATTTTGTACAGTGATGATCTATAGACCACCAATTCAACCATTCAAAGATAAGTGGAGACCAAATTGAACTGTAGCAGAAAGCATGATTAATGATACCGTAAGTCTGATCGTGGATCAGATTAGCCTAACCCTGGCCAACAGCGCCGCTCCCCCACCCTCCCTGTCTCATCAGTCATTGTTTACATTCAGCGTGATACTTGAAATGCACCGAGCGTACGAGATATTAAGAACACCTGCTGCTCCTGTGAAGTAATCTGCTCAGATTAAAGTGAGATGAAGGTTTTGATGCCTTATTGATTTTCCTTGATAAATCCACTTTGAACGTAACCTGGAAATTAAACATAGGAAACAACCTGCAGAAGGATTTCTAATTCTGGAGATATTTTAGCTGTGGGTGCTACAACAGAGTCTGTATCGCAGTAGGAAGTAGGTGTTCCGTAATATTTTGTACATAGAGTGGATACATGATTAATGATATGTGCTTGGATCAGTAGTTGGTCCTTGTAAAGTTCATTCATGTAACGTCTGTTTGTTGCTTCACAGTGCTATCTTCGCTTTACATCCTGACTGTTTCCAAGTTTCAGCATACAATTCACAAGTTTTAATTTTGCGTTCATATGTACATTTTACCTGACTGCTTGTTGTCTCTTTGCTGCTGTATTTATGGAGTGCCATATCGAAACTTTTAAATGATTATCATGATGAACAATTCAGTCTGAGGCATCGCGCTCATTCAGGGTTTTGGTTTTGATTGTTTGTGTTTCATCCACTGCAACGATGAAAGATGAACTTCTCTCTGTGCTCGAGGCTGTTTCATCGCTCCATGTAATAGTCACCACGACTGTTTATCAGTGTCATTCTGGAGCGCCGCTCTTTTTTTTTTTTTACCATTTCAGTATCAGTGGGGTTAATGTACTCTCCACAGGACCTTGATTCATGCTAATATAGAAGAACAAGATAAAATAAGATAAATAATAAATGCATTTCCTGTTAAGTGTTGAAATATGACAGAGAACTCATCTGTTTCATGTGTGGTTTGATGATGATAATTTATAAATGTGTTGTGCAATAAACTGTCAGACGTTTAAACTGTAATGTTTTTTAAACTATATATTATTGTATAAATATTGTACATAACAAACACTCCTATTTTGCAAGCAAAAGATTCACTTTGTACTGTTGTTATACATTAAATGCGCAGCTGATGAAAAAATGATGTTCACCTGGTTTCTTTCTTCGTGATGCTAAATTCTAAAAAAATCATGCTGGAGCTCTGGTTGATAAATCTTGGTTCCTCAAAATGCTTCATTCATAGAATCGTTATATGAGTCAAAAATCAATGTTTTGTATTTTTCAGACAGAACGTCTGCAGCTGTTAGAGGTGAGGTCCTTTTCAAGCCAATCTGAACTCTGCCACACATAACTGGATAATCTATTCTTATTATGTTAGTGGACCACTAGCATGCTAATTTGATAGTTAAACTATTATTGGGTTTACATGGGAGGGGCTCTAAATGACGACGATGTCAGAGATCAGCTGAAATCCCAGGGGTACATCTGTCGTTCAGCCTTTGTACTTTTAATTAACATAATTGTTGGCCACATACACAAATGATGTTAACCCCTCCACTGCCATCTCCACATATGGAAAAGAAATGGGGGG
>NTHP01000100.1:1159691-1170138 GCA_003416845.1 Oplegnathus fasciatus
GGGGTCACTCAAGTTCCAGCTTTGTATCAATAAGAAATGCATTACCTAACAAAATAGTGACCCCGTATTCTTACAACATAACTGATATGACAACATTAGTATATCATGAAACATTTTAGTATCATAAGCCCTTAATATGTAAACTTCAAAATTTCAGAAATTTTGGTTTTGGAGTGAAATAAGCATCAGAATGACTTGTTGAAATAATATTATAATATTGTAATATTTTAACATCAATTTTGGGACATTAGAGTGAAGTATAACTACTGTAAAGAATAAGATAACTTTTGACAAAACTACACACAATTTACATTTGGCAGTGCTACCAGGTTGGGTTTACACGTCTGTCTGCTGGATTGCTTTATAGTGCTGCACAGGAAGAGGGCGTTGTATTTCCAGAACAAACAGCACGTTTTTTTTTATTCTGGAGTCAGCAAAAGAAACACAGATGGAATAATCACTTCCAGCTAGTTTATCTTCCTCAAAAAGGAAAAAGATAAATGCACATATAGTGGTACAATAAAGAAAATGTTTTCAATGTTCCATTTATTGTATGTCAGGAAGTAACAGGGTTTGTGGAAAATATGGTTTTTAATTTTGTCAAAGCCAGCCAATAATTTTGACTACTAACTGTTTCTTGTGATCATACTAAGGAAATGCAGCTAGGAAATGCATATAGTACCATTTAAACACACCTTTTAAACACACCTTTGATACCAAAGAGGAGCTGAGCTTGTAAAACGACAAAGAAATATCCTGGAGGAAATTACTAAAACCCTTTGAATTTGATTTAAAAAAACAAAACAAAACACACAACACCATGTGATGAGCGGCCTCACGGAAAGAAGAATGGTTTGCACTGCCGTCGTACTGTGACAGCATTTGGTATGGCATGTGAGCAGCATATAGGGGCTCCTGAGCACTTGCCATAAGGAGCCAGAATTTATTATTCATGTTTAACCCTCGGGGCTCTAGGCAAGCCGAGCAGAGGGGGGAGGAGAAGTTGGGTTGTATGAACATCCAGGCCTCCCAACCCATACCTGTCAGATCCAGGTGGGGATGTCATCAGCGAATCGAAGGGTCCACTGTACACCTGCCAGGCTCTAACCCTTCGTCTTTCCTCGCTTCTCTCTTTGCTTGTCAGAGTGCCTACACTCAGCAGCCAGCAATTCCCCCTCACTTACTACACACACACACGCAGAGGAGGATCATTAGAACTCAAACCTCCTCTACTGACAGCTGAGCAAGCCGCAGGATATCTTCTTGATAGACTGTGTGGTTGGATGCTACCAGACAGGTTTATGGAGCTACTACAGCCATTAGAAACATTATTCTTCTGTCAATTGCTGACAGTTGTCATAATATCTCATTCTACTTTGACCCATAATTGATGCAACTACTTTATATATGTGACGTAAAGTAAAATAACAGTGAAACGCTTAATTTCTGTGAAATCACTGGTTGCACACTGCCAGGTGTAACGGATCCTCAGCTTCTCCTGCTGCCCAGAATATTTGATTCATGGGAAAATGGAGCTTACACACAGATCTTAAAGAATAATTCAAACTGTGGCTCTAACTGTGGAAAGAATGCTGAATGGAAAAAGGCCTTGGATTTGCACTATGCACCTTGAACAACCCAACAGAGTGTGTGTTAATAGTCAATGGACGAGGCTCTGCTTCAATGTCCTTAACCTCAGAGTGGAGTGTAGCACTAGCTGGGTTATCATATCATTGGCATGTATCAAATAAAGATACAATTTATTTTCATACAAATGCACATAGAAACAGGGGTGGACACAATTAACAGGGCACTTGTACAACACACTTGTGCTGAAACAATTATTTAATTAATAAATTGACTATTAAGTTGTTGATAGAAAATTAAGAGTCAATAATTATTTAAGTCAGCTATTGAGCAAAAATTCCAGAATTCACTGCCTTTCTCTATTTCATATCACTGTAAATTGAATATGTTCGGATTTTGGACTGTTTGACGGACAAAACAATTAATATAGGACATCTCTGATTAATCGTTTTAGATATTTTTCAAGCAAAAAGGCTAAATATTCACTGGTTTCATCCTCTCAAATGTGAGGATTTGATGCCTTCCTTTGTCATATATGTTAGTAAACTGAATGTCTGTGGGTTTTGGACTGCTGGTTGAATAAAACAAGCAATCTGAATACAACTTGGGCACCTTGGGCTGTCAAATGATTCACTTGATGAAAACTGAAAAAAATACCATCAGATTCACGGATAATGGAAATAATCATGAGTTGCAGCCTTTACACAGTAAAAGATAGAGAGGTGTTGCCTAAAGTCAATGGTAATATTTGAGTGTGTTGTTGTGCATGATAACTGCACACACACAGCAAACACATACATCTTCTTTTTATATACAGTATACAGATGCTTTCCCTTCTGGGCTGTGGTTCCTTTTAGCTGTCAGTGGATATATAGATGCAAATGTGTCATACCTCTGTTTTTCCCTACAATAATGTTCACTCCCTCTGTACTACTGTACAATCAAGCACCACTGGAACCCAGCTTTGAGGCTATTGAGGTCTGCAAGCATCAGCCTCCTGCTGCTTTAATTAAATGCATACTGTATTATCAGAGTGCACACAATCAAACAGGCACTGATATGTTTGTTCTTGCCAAGGACAAAAGACAGCTGTCCAAACTAGGGAAAAAAATGATTCCCAAATGAATTGAAAATGACCACAGCAGTCTTCAGTAACATCTTGTTTCAGGATTTATTGGATGAGCTAATCCATGACGGCATTTTATTTCCTCAATTTGCCGTAGTAATTTCTCTTTTGTCCACTAGCAACGACATGGTCACTTGTGGACTCTGGTCATAACCGCCTTCATTACTCACTACCTAACACGGACAGCTAAATTTTTTAAATATATGCAGGTGGAAATGGTTTCAGTTCCATAAACATATACAAAAAGAAGCAATAAATGAAGGATTTAATGATGTACTGATGGAGATAATGTCCAGTAGGTTGATCTGGACAGCACACCAGTCTAGTGGTGCCATCTTCTGGCCAAAGTTATTATAACAAGCATGACTTGGAAATGGGCTGACAGAGACAGAATAAGCATTCTTCATTCATTCACTGGTTACATCAGTTTGTGAACAAACTGGGATGAGAGAGAAGGATCATGTGAGAGGCTGTGAAAATGTGATGCAGGAAGAGGGTAAAGGGTAAGCATGTGTCAGGGATAAGAAGTGTCTGTTTCAGCACTGTCGCCTGAGGGTGTGTGTGTGTGTGTGTGTGTGTGTGTGTGTCTGGTGGGTATGGAACATCTGCTGTAGGTCATGACACAGACACACTCAGAACACAGACTGTACTCCAAGACTGTGAAGAGAACCCACACAGGGGCGTCCTTGACGCACATTTTGTTTTGGGAAGAAGTGACTTCATTACTCCCTTTCTTTCTACTTTCTTATTTCTTCTTCCTGCTCACTCCGACCTTGCTGCTCAGCCCCAGAAAGGTAACGGTCAACATTTGCTGCAGTTTGAAATTATATCCCCTCCCACTACTACTCCTCCTCCTCCCTAACCTTCCCTCACTTTCCCTCCTCCTCAGCTTCCCTCTCCTGCACTCATGAAATCACTTCAAGACAGGCTCCCTCCTACGTAGCCAATCAGTGAGCTTTGCGGGGTTTATGGCTCCCATTTTCAAAGCTCCATAAAATGTGCATTACGACGTGTATATGTTTCTGTGATTGCGTGCGTCTGCATGTGTTTGCACAAATAAATTAACCAAAATTAAATTAAGAACACTCCTTCAATGAGGACTTTAAAAAATGTCCTCAGCATTAATTTAGCAGAGCATGTCAACAGCTTTTTGTCTTTTCCTGTGACTAAAGTCAAAACAGAACCATGAATCTCTGAAGCTATATTGTTAATTATGAATGGGTGGCAAAGAAATTCGCTTCCCACAAAAGATCGTCACATTAGGAGAGTCGCTGTTTTACAACTTCCTGTTCAGAGCTCCGCCTGGGGCTCTTACAAATAATCCATTGCTGGTTGAACTCTTGATCTCACAGTATAAATAGCCAACATTGCTAGTACTGAGAAACATTTTGAAGATTTACATTTGAAAAAAAAGCCATAAACAAATATCACTGTCTTTCATAAGATGCTGAACTTACGTTCATCAGCAAAGCTTTAATTTTTGTATATGGAAACTTTAAAAAAAGCAGAAGTCTTCTGAGAATATAGTCCATGACATATTCTGCTAATGAGCTCTATAGTTAGTGGGGGGGATCTGCCATTTAAAGCAGCCTACTGATTCGTCAGCCAGGCCTCAGTGATCCTCGGGGTGTCCAATTAGCAGCTTAAACTTCCATTACCACAAAATAAGACTTCTTGGATAAAATACCAGTGACCTTTTGCCTAAAACGCATTCAAGTAGTGAAATATTACAGTCAGATTCAAGTCAGGCTGTCACAGTTTGGCCAGTTTTACCCCAGAAAGTGATGAGTAATGCTCATTGATATATTTAAAAAACGGTGTTCTTAAGAAACCAAATTAACTACATTATCAGCACATAGGCTAGAGTCTAACACACCAGTATAAATAAAACTGGTTGTAGTGCATACCCAATATAAATCTGTTTAATGCTCTCAGAAAACAGGTTGTGGCATCAATGCGTTTAATTTTTTTTTTTAGCATTTTGTCCTCAAAAGTATTGACGGACAATAAGCTTTGTTTAGCTTTCTATTTGAGATCAGAAACAGGTGTGAATGCATATGCTCTGACTGTAGAAAAGAAAAGACAAGAAGAGAAAAGAAGAGAAAGAGAAAAGAAAGACAGAGTGTGCATGCCAGTAAAAAAAAAAAAAATTGCATGTTCACAAAATGTTTGGCAACAGTTCAGGATTTTTGTGGTCTTTAAAGTATAGGGTAAATCTAAAGGGCACTCCTCGTGAGAAAGTACAAGCACAAAAGCACAACGCCTCTCTTTTGATGTTGAGCCCGGTTGCCTATATTCTCCTGAGACACTCCATCATACATTTCAGAAAGCATTTAACACACATGCTCTGAGGTGTATACACACGATGCATGGAACTATAAAGCACAACACTCAAATCTGGTTAAAACACACTTGCAAGCTAAACCAAAATACACACTGCTGTCAGAAATAATCTACAACACCAGCAGATATATGATGATTGCAATGTACTGTTACTGAAGAAACAGTGCAGCAGCTAAAGGGGAAAGGCAGGCTATGTTTTCAAACTGCATAAGCTGCAACAGATGTGCTGAACAGTCAATACACTATAAACAAATAAAGCCATATGAAGCCAGGCCTATAGGCTTTAAATCTCAGGATGCCAGTGGTAGAAATGTTTTCCAGATTGGCTTTCTGTAAGGTCTGTAAGGAGGAATGCACTGCGCTGTCTGTGTTGGTTTCCTGCTCCGTGACCACGATGAGCTACTCTGTGACACTTAAGACCAAACAGTGTCACAAAAGAAGACAGATATAAGGAGGTTGGGTGTCCAGTGGTGGGGAGTAAAGGAGTTCTGACTGTACTTGCGCACAAAGATGTATTATTACCTTCAAGTTACAATGACACAAAAGGCAAGAATAAATGTCAAGTTAAAACATACACATTTTCTATGTTTAAGTCACAAACAAATTGCTAGAGTGAAAGAAAGAAAGGTACGAGGAGAAACACGCCAGTGAAAAGGAAAAGGAAAATGCCAGGGTTTGTTCTGCTGCCCTTTGTTGAGGGTAAAAAGTCTCTTCGGTGCCTTACTGCCATCTGACAAGAAGCTGTGATTCACGAGGACTCAAGTAGCAGAAATACTTAACTAGCTAACAATCTAATGAATGTTTTACTGGGGTGACATGACTGCTGCTGTCCAGCTGTGGCTGCTGTAATGGCCACAGCACTGATTTTTCTCTTGGGGTTTTCAGCAAAGCTCATCTTGAGTCACAGCAAGGGGCCAATTGCCCACCTCAACGCCCTGCTGTTTGAGCTGAATGTTTGATGGGGGTCTGGCAAGGAGGAAGGGGGACAACATGGAGGAAATGGGGTGATGGGGGGGAAGGATGGGGCCAAAACAGGGACAGGGGGACTGTGGGCACTGGGGCTGGTATCAAATTACACGACCGTTTCTCAAGCACATAAGACGTAGCTGTGGTCCAGTTTACTTTTCTTGACTCGCTGTTGTTGCTACATTTTGTTGTCTAGGAGGGTGGAGCTTTTTTTTTTTTTAACAAGTCATTTAGCATACCTTCACCAGTGGTTCCAGATGTGTGATTTACCGAAAGCATGAGAACTGCTAGCAAAAGAGCTAACAAAAGTAAAGCAAAGATCCTCAAATTACAGGGGGGGCTGGGTGCTTACAGGAGGAAGTGTGAAAGGTTTAAACGGATCCTGTGGTGTCTTCACTACTGGGATGGCTGTTGTTGATTGATGGCCTCGCTGAGTGGTGGGGGCTTCGAGCCACTGAAATGGATTAATACCATTAGCATAACAGTGAATCGCACTTTTGTTTCGGGTATGATACTCTGCTCCACGGTCTATCTCCATAAGCCTATTAAGGACCAGAGTGTCACTGCCTATTGTCAGCTATCACCTTTCATTGTGTAGTGGATTACTGCTCCCGTCCAGACAGGGTTCACAGCTCAAGCAGACATTGTACCCCAGTGCGAGCAAAGGATGAAGTAATGAGCATTGATCACTAAAACATATTCTGCAGTTCTACAACTCACATCAACAACATGCTGCAGCCCTGTTATGGTGGATTCAAGAACTGGAGCTGCATATTTAATGTATATATAAGTATAAACATTGATAGGTATTTGAAGAATGCTGCCCAATTTTTTCTTAAATACACAACATGCTAACAAGACCACATTCTGCTCCTTCCCTCCATCTGCCTTGCTTCTTCTAGAGGGGTGGGGGCACAGAGGAAGGGTTAAAGTAACCAGTGGAAGACGGGGTGTAGGGCTGGGCCTCAGTAAGGGAGGAGGGGGGGCTGTATAAAAGCTGACAGAACACAAGCGGTGCTTTATCCACCCTGTCCCGCTCTGGGTAAGAGGAAACCCTAAAGTGCTCTGGCTTGACCAGCTTTACCCTTTTATTTCCGTCTTTTCACTCACACCCGTTGGACGTGTGCACGCTCAGGATGAGAATGGCAGCATCATCGGCACAGAGAACAAGCGGGCCCTGCAAAATGCTGGCTTTTGCTTTGCTCCTTATCGCCCCACTCTTGAATGGTAAGTAGTAAAAAAAACGCTTAATGAAAAGGGTCAACTTTTCAGGGATCATATGGCCATCTACAGGGAGAGAGGGAGGGCCAGGAGGGTGGGGTTGGGGTGGAGGAGTGTTTGTTTGAATGGTCTTTGAGTTGAATCCAGGTTTTAACCCTACAAGCCTTTTACTCTCTGGAATGCTAACATACCATCTCCTCACTGAAACCAAAGCTATAACATGTGAGACTTTATATGTTTTGAAAAGGGGTTGATAACGTTTTTCCCCCCCCAAGATGCCGACAGAAAAATATTACATTGGAGTATACGTTGGCAAACAAAGGGATCATTTTAGAGAGAATGGTTTTGTAATTATATGGAGGCATAGGGACGTCTTAAATGAGGATTTGAAGATGAGATCTCTATCCTAAACTGATGAATTTACAGTATGCTGCCAAAGTAGAGCTTTCTGCATTTTCTCGTGAGTTTCCTTATTGCCTTTTACTATTCAGTATTAAACCATGTGTGAAACTTCCTCTGGTGCTATGTTTGCTGTTTCACTGACCTGATTCCCGTGATCTTCTGGGACTTTGAGAAATGTGTGTATTTATATTTAGCTGGTTGCAATGTGAGGCCAGTTGAAGCGCGCGTGAGAGGAGGGTGTGGAGTTTGGTTGTTAATGCGAGTTTCAAATGTGGCTGTACTGAGTATGGTGGGAGCTTTAGTGAGGCATCAGGGAGGACTGATGATGTTAAAGTATGTGTGAAGATGACATGTGGCTCACATGGCTGAGCTCTTTACACAGTACAGTAAGAACCAATATGAGAATTGTTTATCTGATCTCATCCATTGTCTATACTCAACCAATCAACCTCCACAACATCTTCACACTATCTGTCATTCTTAACCAATCAACAGGGTGCTGCCAGTTCAAGTTCAGGTGGTTTGTGTCTGATAACTTCACCAAATTTTGCACAACAGAGTCTATTTTAACTTAGAAAGAACAATCACTTGTGATTTACTTTTTTTTTTTTCAAACATTTTCTCCCTTCAGCCAGGGATGTAGTGTACACCCTCTGAATTCAGTCCGAGCCGATTTAAAACTTTAAATCCACTTTTGTTCAAGCCAAGTACAAGTCAAAACTGATATGAGAGCAAATCGAGACCTCAAAACCAAGACCAAATAAGGCAATGAATAATATTTATGTTCTTCCAAAAGTAAAAATACTGTTTAATGGCTTGCTTAAGTGTAAAGATGGAGATCAATCTGGACATGTGATTACAAACGACTCCAGTTTTACCCCATAAATTGCCAGCAGTGGCAGGAAGAAAATTAAGACATGGATCACATGGAGAAAAAGACATATCTGCAAAACCTTTTAGATGGATAAGCCAAGCTCAAATGACAATAAACACACAGCGATGTCAAAAAATGGAACTGAGAATGAACTGCAGCTATACTGTCATCTATAGTGCTCTCTGTTGTGGCTGGAAATGAATCACACACTGGACTGCTTAATTCAAACCTTCTGCCTTGTTCATGGGATATAGCTTATGGGAGTGAGATCATCAGCAGTGAGAGGCAGCTGCATCTGCTTTGGAAAATGAAACTGCCTTGACATCATTTCAACCTATAGATTCTGAATCAGAGGCAGCAAAACTTCTGGGTTTTTTCTCCCCCTCATAAGCAGAGTAAGTCTCTTGATGTGCGCTGCAATGTTTATCTTCTCTGAAAATCACAAGTTGCTAACACAAAGCAACTCAAAACATGTGACACACTGCAGCGGTGCCAAATACACGCGTCAACAAAGATGAATAGCAATGGAGCAGATATCAGATATTACACAGATGGGGAACAGAGTAAAGAAAAAGAAGACCACTTAAGTTGAACTATAATGCAACCACAGGATAAAGCATCTGTCTCCTGAGTCGGACAAAAATCCCTCTTGCTGAATTGTCTTGTCAACCTGGGAGATGGGAGCAGGGCAGAGTTATGTAAGTAGAGGAGAGATGGGCTAACTGTACAACTTCACTGTGATGAGGTCAGAGCGGATTCACAGATGTTAGCGAGCGTAACGGTTACCCAGACAACCTGGAGGGGGGTCGTGGTAGCAGAGTCTAAACAGGAGATGATCAGAAACACCGGGGGAAAACCCCTGTTGAGAATGTTTAGCAGACTTCTTTTGGGAAAGCATTGAGAGGGGTGAGATGAAGCAATGCACAGGGGCTGACAGATTTAAACTTACTTTGTCGTCAGTGACGTGACTGGAATGTCCCATTCTTGGAAGGTTTCAGTTTAAATATCTGAAAATTGTACTTTTACAATTACAATTTTTGTAATACAGTTTAAGTTCTGCCTGCCCAGTGAAGTGGTTTTAGGAGGCTCTCTAGTTAAGCAACAAACCCTGCCCAACCTCACTGGCAACCCCAGAGCATGTAATTATGGAAATCATTGTTTGTGTAGTACCCATTGAAGTAACAGATGCACCGAAGAATCAGAGAAACAATGTCAACAACAGAGCACTCATTCCTCTCATGAAGAAAGTAGCACAGAGTGAGCCAGGTCATATCCCAGAGTCAAGTGCGCCAGCGGTGGCAAGTAAACATCTGGGCGCACACATACATACATGAGATCCTCATTCACTTGGGATTGTGTTTTTCATCCTCTCCTAATACTGTAAGAGAACGGCTGCTTTTCCATTCAGCTCTTAATGGCTTCTTTGAACTTTTTCCAGCCTCTTTAATTTTTCGTCTCTATTTACTCTGTGTGTATCTACATACAAGTATTGACATGGTACAGCCAAACAAGCTGCTTTATCAAACGACCAGAAGGTGCCGGTATGTGCAGTGATCTATAAATCAGATACAAGGAAGGGAAAAGGGAAGTCAAGGCCTGAGTATCAGATGGCAACACGTACAGTAAAAGCTCAAAATGAAAACAAGGGATGTTTCAAAAGCAGAGAACAAATCTTTACATGTTGACTAAGTGCACTGTAGTTCAGCATCTTAATGGCCTATTACGGTTGTTTTTCAGTACCACCCTTGGATGTGTGTGGGAGTAATTACTCTGGTAGATTTTTTAAAGATATGAGTCTCAAATTCTTTCTGAACAAAATCATTGTTGAGCCTCTGAGCTATTGATGCCCAGATCTGCATCACTGTGCAACAGGATCCCCTAACAGTCTACCTGCATGCACTCAAACCAGACAGCCAAGGTAATGGGGG
>NTHP01000100.1:1173724-1193115 GCA_003416845.1 Oplegnathus fasciatus
ATTGGGGGGGTGGGGGGTGGGGGTGGGGGGGTCAAGATAGTGGGGTCAGCAGTCTGTTGTTTCAAAGAGGGTAGAGTTGCAGAGCATGTTTAACCCTGAGGGACTAGGCTCCAGTGTCGCATTCCTCAGCACGCTCTTAACTCTCAAATTCAGATTCTTTAAGCAGGATATTAAATCACGAAAACACTCCTTATTAAGAAAACACCCTGCATAAATGATGCTTTCACTTATGCTGAATACTGTCAAGTAAAGCCAAAAAGAGGTAACCACGTGTGGGGCTGAACAAGATGAAGAAAAAATAATATTGCACATGTTTATTTTTGCAATACATTTACATATAAACTTCTAATTAACTTCTGGGGCTGCATTTGAAAGAAAGTAAACCCATAAAGTAAAAAGTAAATAAATTTTTCTGCACTTTCTTAAAGTCAAAAAAATTATTACAGCATAATTATGGGAGGCCAGATTGACAAACTTAAAATTAAAAGGTATTACAGAGTTATTACACTCTTTGTTTTGTCTCCACCTTACTTTGAAAATCCATGTTGGGGTATGTGCGGGAGGGGTGGGGTGGAGGACGTGCGCTCTTGGATCAAATTTCTATCCAACTGACGTCAGAGTGATGTCATTAGAGGTTCTTTGACATTAAAAATCTGAGGCAGGGCCAGAGGCAGCAGAAGGAAGAAAATTCCACTTGATGCCAGTTCATCTGGGCATTTTTAGTTCAGCATTAAATTGTTCAGAAAAGCTGAAATAATTGTGTGTATTGTGGTACACTATACAGAAGGCATACAATCACATTTACAGTTAAAGAACACCTACACTAATATTACCATTTCAAAATCCTACTTGACCACTACTCTGAAAACATAATGGTTTTATAATTGATTTATATTGGTGGTTGTTGACCTGATGGTGATCAACCACCGTGCAAGTCACTCTGGGATTGCATGGTGGTGAAAGGAGTCACATGCTGGGCGTCCATGTTGCCCCTTCCCACAGACCCCACCCAGTCAACACTGTGCAAGGCATCCATACATATGCTGTAGACAGATACATAAGGAATATTTCCAGTACGTGTGACCCAGACACAGACAGAAAAGAGGACATGGTATGTCTTGAGAGTGTTTATAGAAGCTGTCTTGACTGCACATACTCTCACATACTTCATCAAAACAATTCAGACATCTACATTCAGCTTCAAAACCAGCAGAAAATGGGTTTTGGCACCGGTCAAAGCTGCAAACTTCACTTGTGAATAGAGAGATCAGAGATAAAGGATATGGCTTGAGAGTCTTGATTTCCAATGAAAAGACTACAGTATGTCATGTGGTAACAATTGCATGCTGCATGTAGCAGAAAGGGTGCTGGTAGAACCTCAATCATTGGGGCTTTGACACGGTGGTCCAATAACGTGTGCAGACCATTATCACCTCACCATGCCCCATTACACAACAAAGGGGTTTCCCCAACAGAAACAGGGAGAGGCCGGGGGGCCAAGGGTTTAAGGCCATATTTTTGGAGTTTGTCCCTCCTGAACATGTAGCTCAGGACTTCTCTGGAAGCCAGGCTGGGACTGGAGGCCAAAGCCATTGCAGGGTCTACCCATTTAAAACATCCAACAGCTGGTTCATGTGTCACGTATAAAGACACACAACAGAGGGTGCACAGTAAAAGATGTACAATAGTTGCAGATGAATGGGTGCGTTGGCTGCATTTAGAAGTGGGTGTGCAAAGTTGCACAACATCTTAAATTTGAAACAATGAAACTTTACATGAAAATCCTTCTGTCTATTAGAGGAACACATCTGGTCAGTGAGGTACTTTCAGGCTTTAAGACATTACAAGAGGCACAAGAAGCATAAATGCAAAGTTATGCAAAGAAGACATGTGCCTTCATGTGGAACTTGTAGGTAAAGATTTCTAGGGCCACGGGGGAGAAAATAGCTGTTACAATATGGCTCTTGGCATGCTGCTTTGCATTACATTTTAATGGTGTTGGGAGGTGTGAGGGCTGAGGCCTGCATCTCACCTCAATAGATGCCTGGGATTAGCTGTGCGTGACTGGGAGAGGGCGAGCAGACGGGGAGGGTTGGGAGGGAGAAGGGCGTTGAGCTGCAGGCTTGTCTTCTTCCAAAGTCTGCTACATTCCTCCATCCGGAGTCCCAAGAGATGGGGGGTGTGGGGTAGAGCAATTCCAGACCGCAGCCGTCAGTCAGAGCAATATGGTGGGAAAATCTTCAAGAGAGCAATGAAGTCAGGGTCCAGGCTGTATAACATGTGGAGTCAGGGCTGATTAGGTTTGTTGTGTTTGTGCAATGATAGCAAGACACACGACTGATGACTGATATCTTGGCTGCTCTTTAACATTACACAAAAAGAAGGAATGACAGACAAGTCTGTTTGGGTGTTAGGGGTTGATGGCGAGGCTCAGGGGCTGTGAACGTCTCTGATGTACAGTATATGCATTGGTGGAATGGTTCAGTAAAATCAGTGAATAATCACCTTTAGCTGTGGCTCCTGTTGAGTGAGCGAGTGGAGGGTAGCGGGCAGTGAAGTGGTGATGGGTTCAGAGGTCACACTGTCAGGAAGTGTGCTGACCTCACGCAAGGAGCAGGGCTGCAGCAGACACCGGGGACATCACTGTATCAATTACAGCACAAAGGGACAGATTAAGGCTACAATCTCATTTCAAAAGGAACAAGAAAGCTACTTGCAGTTCCTCTCCACACACAGTAAATAAATATAAGCAAAGAAGGAAGAACTCATGGTAGCTGTGTAACAGGCAAAAATCTAGTGTTTGCCGGAAACTGGTAATAGCCAGACTTGAAGCTTTTAGGTCCACAATCAAAACAAAACAATAAAAGTCACTCAGATCCTGCTGTTTCTGTAAATGTTGGTCATAAGAGGCAATTATATGGATAGGTTTCATTCCATCTGGGCTCTGGTCTGTCAGGAAAGGTTGTTTGTGTGTAATGAGTGATGGCTGGTCAGATAGCTGGACAGAGTTTACTGGCAGTTTTGCAAAAAAGACCACTGCGTGTGTGTTATTGTGTCTGAAGCTAAACAAGCATGTTTTGCTTTATGAAAATGTAGCAGCCAGGTTTTACAAGTGTGCTTGAGGTGCCATGACATCATTAGCACAAGACTAGTAAAACACAATTTCTTTTTACAGGATGGATTAAAAATCCTCCTTAATCCTTGGAAATTGTGTTAAAATAATAATTCTCTCCATTTTAAAGGAAATGCGAATTCATTTCCTGTCACTCACCACAACACCTCCTCAGTATGCCTTAGAGATAGCCCAAAACCCCAACTGTTACTGAAAACAAAACATACCCATCAGCCACAGCGTCAATCTTCAGAGGTTTTTATTTTACAACACCACTGACAGAGTTTTACCCTCCAGTCCACTACAAATCACCCGATGACAGAAAGTGATCACAGAGCTGAAACAACACATTTCAGCCTCTGCACTCTTGCACTCCTGTGAGTCACATTCGTATGAGAAAACCTGATTTATGGCCAACCATCTCACCCATTTTGAACCTCATCCTTTCCAGTAAAATAAACAGACAGACCACCCAGAGATGGGTGAGGGATGGCAGCGGTAGGCTACAGGCTGCAGACCAGGGGTCTAATAGACAGACTTAACAAGGTTAGGGAGTCCTTGACCTGTTGCTGGTCCACACCCACACTAATGCTCCTAATGGTAAACTATAGACGCCAAGGATAGTGATATGAGGCACTAAATTCTGATCCATAGTGAAACTTGAGCATGAGAGCTTCCTCGCCGTTTAGGCAGATTTGACATGGGTAAAGAAAGTGCAAAACTTCCTAGAGGTCAGTGAATCTGATGTTTTTTTCTCATTTATTTGAGCCATTTACAACGAGTAGGTTTATTTTCCAAGCATAGATGCTGTATGCTGACAGCTGCAATGGACAGTTGCTAACACTAAGCATACCAGAAGACCTCCTTGGAGATTACTGCCCCACCTGCCAGCACTAGCACACACAGTGTTTACTCTGTACTCGTGGCACCTGTCTGTCACAATGATTTATCAAAGGAAGTCAGTGGACATGTGTCACAGTGCCACCACTGTGTGAAAACCTCAAGAAGTGACTAGAGACAGTGTGACGACCATGAGGTGACAATAGACTGCAACAGAGGAGAAAAACAACTCATGTTGTTCAAGGAAGGCAAAAGGAGGCAAAAACAATTCAGATAAACAATAGAAGAAGTTATTGTGTAGTATATTACAAAAATGTTCAAACCACATTGAGTTTTAACCATTTTGCCAAGAGCCTTGGAAACACCTCAGTGGTCTGTAGTTGCATGAAGTTTACAGATGGCTCGTTTTGGTCGGCTCCTGTCTGTTTCAACTAGGGTTGCAAATTTTGTGTATTTTCCTTAATCGATAGTTGAACCTGTTAACATCGATTAATCAGTAACAATTGATAAGATACAAAATGCACATCTTTTTCTCAGTTTAAGTTTTATTTAAACAATTCTAGCGGCACATTAGTGTGATGTGAAACATTAATTCATGAAGCACAAACAATTTAAATGAACAGAATAACAAAACAATAACAACAAAATAAACCGGTCTTGTCCGCCTGTCCTTATCATAGACTGTATATATACTTATATTATACAGTCGATGGTCCTTATTCAATAAATGTCACAGCCAAACAAATCAATGTCAAATGGGCCACAATTACTGCCACTTCTAGACTAACAAGGCAGACCAAACCAAACCCATTTTATAAATAAAGTGCTGTATAAAAGGAAAATAAAAAATACTCTGAACCTCTCCACAATAAATATAAATCCTACTGGCTATCGGTTAATACATTTTTAATCGGTTAAATTCTTAACAGCGATTAATCGATTAATGATTAATCATTAACATCCCTAGTTTCAACTGGGGCAGGTTGTCTCGTGGTTGTCTGTGATATGCAGAATGGAGTATGCAGTATTAAGATGGCCTACAAAAAATGAAGTAGAAGTGTATCATTACTTTTTTTTACTCACATATAACATCACTATTTAACTATGAAAATACAACAACAATCTAGTGCCTAAAACTCAAGATTCAAATGAATCACTATCACTCTCAAATTAAATGTCATTAATTGCTAGAGTACTAAGCATAAACTAAATAAGCTGTAAGTGTTTTGTTATGCTGTAAAATGTAATGTTTACATTAGCTGTTTACATTTCTAAACACAATAGTCAAACAGGCCGGAAAATGTCAGATTCAAAACACACAAAATACTTATTTTTATCTACATTTCAAACTATCCACTTAAATGTTTGAGTATACCAATAATTTACAGTATATGGTAAATATTACAGTGTTCCCAAATATAACAGCATATCTTAAGCTAATGTTTTACAGTCATATGTGCAAAATGAAAACAAAAACAGCAATTAAATTCAATCTTAATGTAAACACAGGAACGAGTGACAGTAAAATGTTGTTCAACAGGGGGCAGCACTTTGCAATTACAAACCTGAAATCAATCACAAAGTCAATCTGGCAACCAGTGAGGAATGACAGAGTGAGAGTGTGAGAAGTAACGAGATCTTCAGAGGTAAGGCATTATGGGAATGTTTTGAGAGTGAGGTAATGCTGTTGTTGTTAGAGAGAGAGAGGGAAATCTGGGTAAAAGGAATGCATACTAGGTATTCTGGTTTGACTTCTGGATCCTACCTTTGCAATTTGACCTGAGCAAATCAGAGCAATAAAGAGCCTCTGGCTCATTAGCTCAGTGACTGCAGGGTGTGGTAGCATATTTTTCAAATTAGCACAGAGAAGGTAACCCTGGAAGTTATCCAAGTTATTACAACTTTGCAGGTGAAACAATTTGCAGCTTAAAAAATCTGACTAGAAATATCCTATTAAGACTTTGATTTAGTGTTGCAATTTATCAAGGACTCTCATCCTAAAGTCATACAACTCTGAAAATGGAAAACGGTATAATGGCCTATTACATTATTCAAAAGTTTGGAAAAAGTGATGTTTTCAATGGCATCATTACCTTGAACCTTTCAGCAGCACATTTAATCAGGGCATTCAACTGTTTAACAGGGCTGATGGAAAATCATTCCACTCACATTAATATATTTCAGAAACGTATTTTGTGTATCCCGTTCATGCCTAACCTGGAGTGAGTCACTGTAACCACAGGATCTTTTGAAAAACCTCAGAGTGAGAAAGATTGCATTTCAAAGTAAATTACTTCATGATGTGATCCATGGATCTGAGAGCATCAGTTATCTACTGCAACAAGACCTATTACCTAAACCTCCATCACTGCAGAGGCCTCTTGGGACACAAAGGAATCTTACTGTGAGCACACCAAAGAGCTTTCACACCCTGCATGAGTTCATGCATTAGGATGATAATTGACGTTAAGATAGCACACAAGTGAAAACTACCGACCATCCGAGCTATGAGCTACTACCTTACATCACAACTTTATTAAATCACGCCTGCAGAATGATAATACGCTGATGTGGGATATGTTTTGAAAAAAAAATCTCTCAGCCTAAATCACAAAATGGGTCTTTCCGCCCTAAAAAAAGCTAAATAGAACTCTTCGCTGTGATTGACAGTTCATATCAATCTATCTAGAGTGAACTGCACACAGCACATCTTTATATCGAAAATTATAAACTATTTGGCAGAAGCCCATTATATATCTGACAGATTTCCCTGAGAAGTTCATAGCATTCGTCCCAGTGCGAGTGAACAGGAGGTCAGAGCTTTTGCTTTGGGGGGACCAGTCCAGGTCTTGTACTGTACTGCTCAGGCTGAGCAGAGAAATTAGTCCACCGGTGGGTTATTAATTACTGACAGTTCCTCAGTGCTGAGACTCATCAATTTGAGGCCACACTGTGAGAGGTGTCATAATGTTTTACTGCACAGCACATCAACAAATCCAGACTGTGACAAAGCTTATGAGAGTAAGTTGAATGAAAAGGAAAATTTCAAGTGAACCATGTTTAGTCGACAACAGTAGCTTATCACTAAGCTTTGCAACACACGTTTGTTTGTACGATTTGTTTCAGTACATGGTGGAGCTTTCTCGCTGATTTAATAATATGCCATTGCATCTATGGCAATTTACATAGAAATGTGTATTTTTCAAACAAAGTGACATAAAGCCATATTCTTGTTTTACAGCAGGAGTCATGGCACAGGAAGAGGAAGTTGTCACAGCGACGACGCCATCTGTGAAAGCAGAGGAATACGTACGAGGAGACATGATTCCACAGACAACTGAAGCTCCTGGTAAGAAACACTGACGAGCACTACCATTCATTTACTAAAATATTTGGTAGGTTTAGATTTATCAGTGCGAACGAAGGGCTCACTGATGGGAAAAACAAGCACCCTATTTCGCTCACATCCTAGAGGGGAAAAAAAAGTCCATAAAAATATCAACTTGTATCTACTGTATTTGTGTATTTGTGGTGACTGAATTAGGTTTACTAACAAAATGAATGTATTAAAACTTCAGACCCGTCCTCTGTAAACACCGCTGAGCCCAACCATGTGTCCTTACCAATAGACATATGCTTACCACCACTACAGGTCACGTTTTAATGACACCATAAAATTCAATAAATCAACATACATGTATAAACTGTCATGTATATGACCTGCTTCTGTTGCTAACACCTGAAGGCCTATGTCTACTGTTTTAATATCTAACAAATTAACAATTTAAGTTGAATGGCTTTTGCAGAGCCAGAGGATCCACAAGGCCAAATCTTGGTTCTCCCTACAATGGAATTTCAAGATGTGACTGAACAGACTACAGCAGCAACAGGTACAGAAGAGGCAGGAGACAATAAGGACAGCAGCCCTGCAGCTCCAGAGGCGGAAATGGAGTTCAAAGTTGAGGTACATACTGATATACCCAAAATCGTGGAACCAGAGACTCCAGTACCTATACCTGCCAGAGGCGACGGCCCCATCAACATACCAAAGGTAAGATAAAGAAGTCCCTTCAGATCACACAGTCTGTCATAAAGTAATGTAGATATAGGGTTACTATATATATATATATGGTTTGCTTTATGAAGTCTGGCTGTATATGCAGAGTTACATTGAGAGAAACATGTTATTTGACTGTAACCGGTTAATGTCACAAATAAAAAAGATGGCTACCATCCTCTTTAAAGTCAGTTGTTTTAAATGCAGAGCTCAGAATAACAATCAAACACCAATAATATTATAGCACTTATACTTATTCAATATTATTTATGACTAGTCTTACGTTGGCAATCAAATTTTAAAATGTTTCAAATGCTACGTAGACATGACACTATTTTTAAATGGTTCTTCCCCAAGTAGAGAAGAATAAGCGGTAGTATTTTATTTATTTTATTTGATCTTGCATAAGATTTTGCATAAGAATAATAGGGATGTATTTTCAAACTTGGATTTTCTCATACATTGTTTTAAATAGAATCAAAACATAAAATAAAAGAATATGCTTCTAATAGGGGGAGAATGGCAGAGGCATTCAGTTTTAAGTGTCCACCATACTGTAATATGTAAAGGCATTGGCCACAAACCTTATAATTCTGTACAATTTGGCCGATGACATACAGCAGTCATGAATGGAACGGTACGAAGGGAAAAGTAATAAAAGCTAATGAAGGAGTTTTGGTTTTTCCCTGCAGCCGGTGCCACAGGATGATGTTGTTTGTGTCAGCAAAGAGGCGGTCCAGGACAAAAATGCAGTCAATCTAAAACTCAAGGCCTCCTCCAACTGTGTAAGTTCAGACAACACCTTTTTCTGTCTGTTTATATCTACATCTTATATATAGAATAAAAATCTGCTCGTGTGGCAGAACAGAAAGAAAAAAAAAAGTCAGTGGTACTGACAGCAAACAATCTTACAGGGGCCATATGAACATGCAGGAGTGCAAAATACTCATGCACATACGCACTTCCAAACAAACCAACAAACTGCACTAGAAAAGAAAAATAGTCTATAGCTTGGTTTTGATGCCATTCCCAGGTGGCTATCAGCCTGCTAAACATAAGCTCAGCAGGAAATTCTTCCTTATTTAAGAGGCAGTGACTGTTACATCTTCGATGCCCATAAATCAGTCAAGCTAGAGAAACACAGTGTGTATCCTTTTTAACGTCTCCTTCTTAGGTGGAGAGGAAAGTCCAAGAGATTTCTTTTGCATGTGAGCCAGGGCATAGATTGAGCTGTGAGGGCAGAGGGAGGGGAGCACAATGGGTGGGCTCACTGCGGCTGTAGAGTGTGTAATGTATAGAGGCCTGAAGCAGCAGTGTGGGTGTCTGTGTGGGTGTGTTTGTGTTTATAAACACAAATTATTCAGTGTCTCAGGATAACAGCTTTGAGGTCTACAGGAATCACAGCGCCTTTGTGGAGATCTGAGACCCACTAGATGTGATTTCAGCTTGCTATGGCTCTCATATAGCCTAGAAGTAAATGCATTATTTAACATTTAAACAATGCATAAACAGCTGTAAGCAGCAAAATATACAACAGGGGGATCCTTGTGTGCTCAGACAAAGACGTTAACTACACTCAACAAACCCAGAATTACTATAAAATATGGCTGGATTGTCTTACCCTTATTTTTCCTGGAGAACTTTTTTTAACCTTATTTTGGCTCATTTTTGCATCATGTTTGGCAGTTAAACTAATGTTAATATAGGTTCAGAGAGGACTTAACTGAGATCTAAAATGAACTCTGTTTCAAACCACGTTTGACGCTTGCTGCAATATCATTTCAAAATAAATCATGGTTTAATCTCATTTGGTGCGACCTGCAATCCTACATGCTTGTAAACTATTTAAATGTTTCTTAAAGACATGATTATGCAGTGTAACATTGCTCAACAAGGAGGGCTGAAGCACTGAGGAGAGTCTGAAGGCTTTGACACCCGTGTTGTGGATTAGTTCATTAATGGCATTTGGTACTCCTGATATGAGATACTGTATGAAAAAATGATGGAGTTGTAAATAAAGCAGGTTTTGGTGATATCTCACATATATCTCACATCCAGTCAAGTAATGGAGAGGCTCATCTAGTGTCTCAATGTATGCAATTTTGGTGCCATAGCAGAGGAAATGTTAAGACCAAATGTCATAATGTATTAAAAACATAGATATCACATGAGGAGCTTCTAATGACAACAATTTCCAGATAGAGGTCACTGTGTCCTGCCCACAGCAACGCAGTCTTGTAAGAAAGCCATCTGTCTACTCCTGAACTGGGATCAAGGGCTCCTACTGTGTGGCAGATTCTGATGTTTGGATCAGATCAGATTACATCAGGGAAAATGTTGTGCACAGGATTGTGATAGCCCTTATTGGATTAAAGACAAAGGCAGATAAAGAAACAGAGGGTGAAGGGATTAGAGGTGGAGTGGAAGATTCAAGTTGATATTTAAGGTAGGTGTTTTTGTACAGCGCTAATCATTTTGAATTTGTTTTGAATGTCACATTGTGCAATGTCAAATCTAGAATTTGATAAATTAAACCGTGCACACGTTGAAATGAAAAATATTTCAATATTTATTATCTTTTATTTTGGTCTCCTTGCAGGAAGACACGAAAGTGAAGATTGAAAGTGTTCTGCAGGAGCTGTGTGGTGAAGACTGTAAGCTAGAGATCTACCAGGAGGACAACTCGGATGAAATCCTTGTATCCGGAAAGTATGTTGAAGGTCAGTAATGTTCTTGTGGCAATTAATACGATAAAAAAAAGTTGAACAAGGCTCATTGTTACACCTCATAAGCCTTCAGATGATATTCAGTATTTTTAGCCTCTAAGCCTGCATTAATATCGGCTCCATTGCTCCAAACTTTAAAAACTCCAATTTACTTTACTGGCAGTTATGATGGATGATATTTTTCATCACTATAGGGTACCTCTAAGTTAAGTAGCATCTCTACTTTCACTTCTCTGCGAATAAAAATGTACTCTAATAGAAAAAACACAAACAAACACTTTTTTTTAATCTGCAGCTGATGTTGCTGACATGGCCAACAAGTTCAACAACGACAACATCAAAGATAAGGTACAGTACCACTTATATTGTGTTGTACAAATACTCTACACTTGTATGTTTATCTTGTCCTTCTAATAGTATTATATATATATTAGTATTATAGAAGAGGTATAGTAGTATATTTATTATAAAATATTCAGTTTAGTTGGGAACTGTAGATTACGTTACCTTTTCTATGGGCATGACCAAGTCATGGACCAAGCTGGTACTCAATGTCACATGTCCAGCTAGCATCAACCCATGCACCATGAAGGGCCTGGAAAATACACATCCAATAGTAAAAAGTTACATCCACTAGACTCAGCCAGCATAAATTTGCTGGTTGACTCATAATCAAACTAGACAGGAAAATACACTAGGGAGAAGAAAAACACTGCCTGAGTTTGTAGACTTTTTAAAAGGCTTCAAGCTGCCAGGCTGACAGTTTGCGTGACAAACAAAAAGCCCACAAACAATCTACTTGTCAGCTGCAAAACATTTTTGCTGGTACCTAGGGAACAATCTGGGGTTACGGGTGTGCCTGTCACACCCCTCTATCTCTTTGCATTCGACACACACTACATTTCCCTCTTTACTCCACCATATACTGAATGACCTTATTAGCAATTTACCAGTGTTCCAGGCAAACAGTCACTCTTCATTATGCCGTCTACAGTCTGCTCACTGGCATCTTTTTGTTTTGACACTGCCTTGAAGCCAGAGGAAATACTGCCAATTTTGCAGGTACAGCTCCATAAACGAAGGCTTTGGGTGGTTTTGGGTTGTTTTTTCTAACTTTCGGTCATGATAGAAAAGACAACAGCGACTGGATAATGAAGTTCTCCTCATGCCAGTAAAACAATTATACATAATGTACACCTGAACATCTGCATTGTATCTCATGTTTTCATGATTTGTTTGGTTTGCTAGAGCCACTATAAATTTGACTTGGTATAGACATTAACTTGAGTTATTTAAGTTATTTTGTTCTCATTTTTGTTATCAGACTGATGTGGAGGAGGCTGTTCCTCGTTGGGGGAAGAACTCTAAGTTGGTACTGGTTTCCTTGCTGCTGACTGGCCTGTTGCTGGCTGCACTGCTGGTAGCTGGTTATTACCTCAAGACCCATCGCAAGAACTCCAAAGGAGTCAGATTGGTGAGTAGATTAGAGGAGGTGTGTCACACTGTTAATGCTTACTGAGCCCAAAATCTGTAGTTGTTTATACTTTAGGAAACATTAAATTTGTTTTTTTCACAAAGAGATATCATTGTTATCGTCTTGTTTAAGCTGCATTCAAATGCAGTCATGAGGACAGCTATTAGACAAAGTGTACTGACAGAGACCCTGGCTACCTTAAAAAGAAATCCCACCTGGACCAACATTTTCTTTCTAGCATGTAAAAGCATTATGGGCTGGCAATGGAGCAACCGCCTTTACTGACCTAACCTAAGATAATTTGGCCCCACAAGATTCAGTTCACTTAGGAAATTTTACACAGTGACTGTTAATTTGAAAAAAGCACATATGGATTTGAGGTCAAACGTATGGTTATCCTCCGGTCAATTCCTCACTCATGGGATGACATGCTTGACTCACATGTCCCTTAACTCAAAGCAGCATTGAATGCTTTCTGCTTTTTCTACTTCAACCCCTTGCCAGGGGGCAACAGATGGTTTTAGTTTTTTTTTTCTCTCAAGCTCATGACATAATTTCTTAAAGCGTTTACATATGGGGGCACACCCAAACGTGACGGCTTGGATGAAGCAAACTGCTGAATTGCCTTTGATTGGTGTCTTATTTATTGAATACGTTTCTGTCACGGGCTTCAAATATTATCCTCAAAGTTCTTGCCAACAGACAAAGCACCAAAAAAAATCTGCAAACTTAAACAAAGTCACTCACAAAGGGTTGATATTTTCAGCTAGAAGTAGTAAAACAACAAGCATGCATGCATATTGTTAACCTCCCAACGGTAAAATAATTAACACAACCCTTCTAAGTGCACACACAGCTGAAACCCATAAACCTCATTAACAAAGAATGCATTTGTTTATTTTTGAACAACGCCCACAAAAACAAATCCATTTTCAATCACACACCTTCTTGCGTGCTTGCATGTCATATTTGAACAGTAAAATGAAACTCAGTGTTAAATGTGTATCTTAAACCTGGATGAGCTCTGATATCAGTGTTGTCTGTGTGCTTTTCTTAGGCCGAATCTTTCCAGGTGGATGAGGAGAACCAGGCCAATACCCTGGTGTCTGTGGCTCCCCTGCCCCAGGAGCCCCTCGACAAGCCGACCGTCAATGGCGACTCTCCACCAGAAAATGGGACCAACCCCGCCCCCACCACTAACGGACACTCTACCACCCAGACCCCAGTGGCTGACACAGAGATGTGAATCATGACACCCCTGACCTCCTGTTCTACCCATCACCTACTGGGAAACACGGGACACACTACACACAAACCCCTCTGCTGCCTCCGAGATGGTCCACACACTGAGACAAATTCAACATGAATCAACCAAATACATTCACCTCCCCTCTTCCTTTCCTCAGCCTGCACTGCTCGGGACGATGATGACAACAACAGTGAAGCTCATAACTATGATGACGATAATGACAATGCCTGTAATGTGAAAAGTTTGGGATCACTGGCCTTTGCTGGTGTGCCTACATATGCTGTGTTTGGGACTGAGACGGCTCAGCAGGGCACTGACTGGGATTTGTTAGCTGCCCCGACTTCAGTCTAGTTGTAACAATCATTGTAGAATCACCAAATAATGCCTAATATGTATGTACTGTTGATCCCTGACGAAGAAGCAGATAATGCTCCATCATTTCAATCCACAACTGTGGTGCGGTGAAACCAATGAAGCTAGGCAGTTGAAAGGACACCAGTTTTTGTACTGTTGTAAAAAAGGACTGACGCCCACTGCTTGATTGTTTTTTTTTTTCTATGTGATTCAGGAAATGTTGGTTTTTGTAGCCTCTCTAGTTGCCTTAACCTTGTTAAGACCTATAAAGTGTGAGACAGGCAAAAAAGAAGTGAATGAAAGAGATCCATCAAGTTTGAATTTACTGAAAGTTGGCTATATTTTCTCACAGATTGTCAAACTGTAATAAAAAACAAATTGCTTGCTATCATTGTTAACATTCTTCATAGAAACCAAAGACCAGTCGACATAGAATTAGCAAAGTACAAAATAGTTAAGATAGTAAGCAACAAACATGTTCTTTGTTTTTACTGAGGAATGAACGAATGCTGCCAAGCTATTCATAACATGGAGATGTCAGCTGAAAACTATTAGTATTTGCCTAAGTGCTTTAGACTGAAAGGCATAATGAACAACTAAACCTTGATAACTACTGACCTTTGGTCAAAGTTGAACTGAGATAAGTTGCAAAGTACATTTATATTTTTGTGGTTGCTTGGTGATTTCCACGACATTAGTGTACAGTTTTTTTGTTTTGTTTATTAAACAAATGCCAATTTTCTTCTACACCCACTACTGTCTTTGGGAATGGTGAAGCACAGCAGCATTTTTAAGTCCAGAGAAAAAGGAAAAACACAAAATAGACTGGGAGTTTTGAAAATGGGCTAATAAACAGAATCACTGCCATGAAATTCCTACAAGACATACAGCAGGTTCAACATTCCCAAGACCGTCTTTATCTCCTTGTTGATATAAAACATTTTTTTTACATCAGTGGTACACATTTCTTAGCTTCTCTTTTGAACAACTGGCTGCTTTCGTAATGTACTGCATGTGTAAATAAGCCTGCTTTCTCTGTGAGTAGTACCTGTGCCTGACTCATAAACTGTGATTGTTGCCAATATCTTTGTGGGTTGTCTTCAGCTTACTTGTGTTGTGCTTACTTGATTTATGAACAGACACATTTAAATGTTTCACACACACACACACACACACACAAATTTCTCAGAAGGAATCAATGAATTGACAAGCAGGTTAAACACTTGAATGTAAATGCAAATTTGTGTAGCATAAACAAGCTAAACAAGTGGATTCACATGAGGGTTCTACTCTGGATGGTACAGTGAAGCGTAGGACTGTAAACATATCCAGTCGTACTGTATATCCAAGATCTATGGTCTCTTAAAGTTAACCCAGCTGCTCTAATTAACTAAAATATGACCCTAACCCCCATTGCAAGCAAAGTATTCTTGATTTAATCTCCACCAAAGGCAATGACAAACTAAGTGAGCTTGTTTTACAATAGACACTTGAACTTGATTTTCACTCTCTAAACTGAATATAAATTACTCATGTTATATGAAGCAAACATTCAAAGAAGATTTAAAGGAATAATAGAATTTAATGTACAAGAAAACTATTCCTTTTGTGATTACATGATTACATTATTCAAGGTTTTTTAGTCATGGTTTCTACTGACATTCAAATTAATGTTTTGACTAATGCAGAGCAGAGGTTGTAGTTTGAATGTTGATGGTGGAAATGCAAATCTGGTATTCAAAACATACCATTAGCAATGTGCTTCAGTGAAGTCAGCGGAATAATGGTGATTTCTAAATTGTATGTACAGTAGAGCAAGGAGGCACTCCCAACAAAACACACACATTTTTAAATATTTGTCAATCTAAAGAGCTCTATGTTCATACAATATTCTTTTAAAAACTTTCTGCAAATTTTTCTCATATTGCCTGAGACGTTAATGGTACTGCACTGATACAATTTTAATAACCTCAGGGACAAAGAAAGTATTTAATGCTGATCGGTCACGTCTGATCGATACCAGATACATTTAATAAGGCCAGCATCAACACCAACACCAATCCAGTAAATTGCATCTGTGCATTACTGTATATACAGCATATACAAAATATCCAAATAAAAATTCCTGAACAAATAAATGATGCCACAACTTTACATGCAGTGGCCGAAAAATGCACAATTTTAGTTACTATCTGGTGTCTCCACCATTATCTCGTCCATAATGGGTAGGACAGACATTTGAGAATGGCATGAACAACAAATTCAAGATTATCCTCAGTCGATACTTCCCATTAGTTCTTATTTGTGAACATTTGAATGCCCTCAATCTGTATCAGTACACCTGTGTATACTTTCCGGTGTATTTTCATAATAGCCTAGGATGCACTGTGATTGGGTGCTTGCTGCTCCTTCAAGTGTAGTAAAGACCCTTGACAGGATGAGATAATTCCACAGAAGGGAACCTCACAAGCAACTCAATATGAAGAAAAGTGCTCTCATGTTTCTCATTCTCACAGGTGTCTTCAAGGTGGCTCTCTGTGCCCTCCTTGGGTGGAATATTCATGTCCCCATAAAACAGACATGGACAGAAGCCAGAAAATACTGCAGAGAGCATTACACTGATCTTTCTTCAATCAGCAACCAGGAGGAAGAAGAAGAAATCTCCGTGGGTATGAAATCGGGAGCACGTTCTAGAGTCTGGATCGGTCTCTACAAAGATGCCAATGATACGTGGAGGTGGTCAGGAGGGAAAATTGCATCGTTCTTCAACTGGTCAGGACAGAACACAAGTGGAAACAACAGATGTGTGGTAAAAAGCAAAAAAGGCTGGCTCGAAATGAACTGTGACAAGAACAAATTCCGCTCCTACTGTTTTCAGAGGGGCCTGGTTTTGGTGAAAGAAAACAAGACGTGGGAAGAGGCGATGGAGCAGTGTCGTCACCAGTTCACTGACCTGGTCAGTCTGCCCTCTGAATCTATTCTGTTTCAAACCCTGCAGACTAGCAGTGAAGCCCAGACAGACCACGTGTGGACCGGCCTGCGCTACCTGGCTGGCAACTGGCTGTGGGTGGACGGGCACAGTGTGGAGTACCAGGCCTGGAACCAAGGGGAGACGCCACAGTGCCCTGCCTGGAGTCGCCACTGTGGGGTCCTCTCACTGGAGGGACAGCACTTGGACAGCTGGGACTGTGCAGACAAACTCAACTTTGTCTGCTATTAGAATAATCCAGTATGTCTTGATTTGCATGATACATGTCTGTGTAGCTGTATGACATGTATCAAACAAGGTACGCAAGTTTTCTTTTCAAGATAATAAAGAAGGTTCTTGTGCTATGAGGGTGTGCTAGTATTTGTCACTTGATTAGAAAAGTAATGCAGTTCGGACAATATAAATGTGAGGAAAAGATATGATACTAATGATGTATTAATTATTTCCCTAAGCCATTAGAAAATTAATTGTACAATAATCCATGCTTGAGCTGTTATTGCTATATATCGATTACAAACACATTAAGAGCAGAGAAATTGTGATGTGACTTTGATTCAATTGTAACCCCACGTTATGCATGTTACTGGTGAATTATTTAATATAAATAATTAAATAGCTTCATTCTGGGCCATTACCGTGTCTGCTTATCACTCTTGTTATGTACATATCTTTCCAAAGACATATTCAATGGCATCAGTTGATTATAAATACAAAACATCTGCAGACTGGTTCACTGACACAACATCTAATTATTTAGTCTGGTATACTATCCCGAACAAAAGATAATCTAAACAATGCCAGTGCTAATGCCAGCAAGTTTTGAGACAAAAAGGCAAAGACCTATGGGTTCTGAATGGCCAAAAGAATTCTGTCACACAACACATGGCCACAAGGTCACCTGCCATTCTGTGTGTGGATACTCTAGAGAGGGAGTATGCGTGTGTGAAAAGCCTGACTCTGTATGTGTGTGTGCAGTCGATGTGGCCACAGCAAATTAACCACTGCTGTCATTCTAGCTGATGTGACCTTTTTCAACCCTTGTTGTTACACTCTGACAGCCTATACGTGTCTGCTGTTAACGGTTCACTCACCAAGCCCACCGGGCTAGAGGCTACCACTGTCTGTACAGCTGCTGTAAAGCTGAGTGGGTGCAAAGGTCAGCGTGGTGTTTGCTGATAGCAGCTCGGCTATCACTCTGAACAAGGCCGTATCACTCTATCGCTGAAGATTATTCCTACAACAACAAATATCCCAACATGTGCGTTTACATACAGTCTGTGGTTTACACCAACATCAAATCTCTCATTTGTCACACAATCAGGGCTACAGTTTGTAGTCTCCGTGTTTTACTATACTTTTTGCGCAATGATTTTTCCATTAATTTGGCTTACATATTTTCCTACGCATGCACACATTTTGGGAGCCAGCTGGGATTTAGTGCCTTGCGAGTGGACAGGAGGAGCCAACAATATACCACCAATCCTATGATTAATGGCTGACCCACTTTACCACCTGAGCCACTACCCCAAACTTGTCAAGACATGGAAATAATAAGATGCATCTTTCATACAAAAATAAACCAAGCAGCCTAATGTATAAGTATTGGTGGAAGAAGTATTCAGATCCTTTACTTAAATAAAAGTGGCAAAAATTTCATCTAAGTAAAAGTACAAAGATATTGGAGGCAAAAGTACTCAGGTCTTAAAAGCAGAAGTACTCATTATCCAGTATGGCCCCTTTCAGACTGATAATTTATCATATAGATACACTATAATATTGGATTATTATTACAGAGCATTTTAGTGTTGTAGCTGGTTGGACTGGAGCTAACTACTTTATATTCTAGTGGATAGCCTATACCAATATACGTTTTGTATGCTGATTATAAATTTTGCATGTAAAATCTGAATCCGCAAACTAGTAACTATAGCTGTCAAATAATGCATGTAATGTAATGGTAAAAAGTACAATATTTCCCGAGTACAAAGTCTAACAATGTATCTCAAGTACATTTATTGAGTTAAGTTACTCCACCGCTCACACAGACATAATGTATGTATTCATTATTATGATTATTATTACTATTATTATTATTATTATTATTATTATTATTAATAGTCATATAATAACAGTTTGACTGCATGGAAAAACAACCTGTGGAGATTCTGATTTGGGTAGAGCAAAACTTTATCTATGTGCTAATTGTGTTCCCAGCAAAGCACAACCTATAGTAAATACTGTACCTCCACCTACTGGAAGTTATTCGACATTTCAGCTATTAAGGTTGCTGTTTAACAATATACGGACTAACATTTTCCTGATTCAAGTCTACTGGATTAGTCCCAGAGAGGGTATGTTGAATACAGTACTACCTTTAAATTGAACTCGTGGTGTTATTTTCGACTTGGAAGGTGGAGTTTACAGAATGCTGAATATTTAAGTGGTTAATGTGGTAAGAACATCTTGATAGGCAACTATTAAAACATACAATTGGCTCGTTCTCTTTTCAAAAACTCTTAAAGGTATGGCAAGCCCTTTTAACATTTAATCAGTAACGGTAATAGCAATTGTAGATATCAACAATTGCTAT
>NTHP01000100.1:1193234-1233950 GCA_003416845.1 Oplegnathus fasciatus
ACATATCCATAATGTAATTTTGACTAGTTACAATTCTAATTGATGATATCTACAACTCAATTCTCACTAGTAAAACTGTTAATTATTGATAGCAACAATTCACTTCTTACTAGTGGAAATGTCAGTTGTTGATATCAACAATTCAATTCTTACTAGTGGCAATGTTCATTGTAGATATCTATAATTGTTCTTACATTACAGATATCATAAATGGAATTCTAGATATCTAAAATTCAATTCTGACTAGTCAAAATTTAATTATTGATATGTCGGCTCGGAATTGTAACTAGTAAGAATGTAATTTCAGATATCTGAAATGCAATTCTAGATATCTGAAATTACATTCTTACTAGTTACAATTGACATTTTGACATGTCGAAATGTAATTTCCACTAGTGAAAACTAAATCGCTACTAGTCAGCCCTACTGATTAAATGTTTAAAGGGCTTGCCATATAAAGGTCTTGTGTTTTTTTGCATTTCAGTCAAAAACTAGTACTTTCAGAGCTGTGTTTTAAAAACATGTCAGGCCCACACTTCACGAGACACCAGTGTAAACACACGTGTACTTACTTGAAAGGCTGTGAGCGTTTGTGTGTCACGGCACGAGCACAAATGCTGTTCTTTGAGGTTAATAGGGGGGCCAGGTGATATCCCGCCAAAACGTGAATGACGTGACGTGCTATGACGTACCAATTACCGTAAGGTACAGTAAAGTGGGGCAGTGAGTCACGCCGGTTACCGTAAACTATTCGATTATGGCTTTTCTTGGCTTTTATTGCCCATACCAGAATTAGCCTAATATTGGACATAAAGTCAAAAGGAAACAGAGAAACAAAAGCAGCATCATGTAGCCATAATAACGGTATTAGGACTACATATGCTCGGTGTTCCTTGTGTTTGACGTATGTTTCTACTCAGAAGTTGCATCTTTGAGAGGTTTCTTGAGTCAGAAAATAAGTTAACAAAACGTCGTGTCTCCTCAGACCTCCCGTGCCCCCTCAAAGCAGCTGGTCCTTGTCCTGGTCATTGGACAAAATACAGTAGACTATTTTAAGTCACTGTAAAGTAGACTATAACCCACATAAAATCTATATTGAAGGTCTATACTGGCAACTCAGACACATTATTCTCTACCCAGTTAGGTATGCGGTGATGCCAAAGTACATTGAAAAAGCACCCTGCCAAGCCATTTGTGTGTGTTACACTGCCATCTGTTGTCACAAAAACAGCATTGCAATTTAGGCGATTTTTTTTGTCTTGTCACCTTACAAATTGCTGCCTGATATATGGATCACAAAACATTTGTGAAAAAAGAGAAAAATCATCATTTAGACTTAATGAAGATACTACACGGATAGAGCCATAAAAGTTAATATTCTAGGATACTGTGTGGACATTATGACACCTAAAAATGACCAGAGGCTAGAGGTGGTCAGAAGTACCATGGACAACAGAAGACTTCTATGTGTAGCATAAAGAACAGTTGTTCCAAGCCTTTTTTGCCTGTGGTCCATATAAAGTGAAGCAATAACAGGTGGCCCCTCATGGGTTGTTAGCAGATCAAACAAAATTGATTTTTCCTTCTTGGATTTGTCTTACTTGAAGGATTTGTAAAGGGTGAAAGTATCCAGTATTTCACAAGAAAAAATCCAAACATTATAGAAAAGTAAACAAAATTAATACATTTTCTGTATCGGATTTTATTCTTTCTTATGAATTATTTTTAACCCCCCAGGTTGGGACTCACAGGCTTATAAATGAGTCTGCATTCCTTACTCTCTATATCCCTATAATATGCCATTTAATATCTCTTAGCCTATCTATCCTATCGACAGGCTGGTGTACTTACTGTCTGTGTCCTTGTAAATACTGTAGAAATGTTTATTTCATTTTTTCCACACTGTCATTGAAAAAAGAATAATAGGCTCTCGGCACGACATCTGGTAGCTGCGTCAAAATGAGGTAGTTTACGGTAAAACGGCGCCCATTACCATGTGATTTCACCGATGTTTGTAAACATGCGTCAGCCACATGTGATTCTGGCGATGAGGAAAGACTCTTCAGCCGCTCGGCCAACCAGCGGCCGGGGGAGTGTCAGGGGCGGGGTTCCCGTGTTGCGCTATGGAAAATCGTTAGGGGGATACACTGTGATAAACGTGCGCTCCGAGATTGATATTACCGACAATAAGGCTGAAACAGGAACCCGGTAGACTGACCATTCATCGAGGACCGGGTCTGAGTGGCGCCGGCCGGGAAATGCATGAGAGTCCTCCAGGCACGGGAGGCAAACAGACTTGGGATAAACACGTAAGTTATTTATGTTATAATAGGGCGACAGCGACATAATGCTGCGTATGTTGCGTAGAGAATACCACTATGTAATTCATAACCACTCGAGCGCTGGGTGGAAATGTAAGAATAAAGAATAAAAAAAGTGTAAAAGAGTAACGAGAGAAAGAAAATAAAAGTTCTGTATTTGCAGGCAAACATGGCGCAGGAACGTGTTGATTAAGAAGGTTATAAACACTTTTTTTAGTCACGAGTGTTTCATCATCGACATGACAACAGGTAAATTAAACTGCGTCAGCGAGAAGGACCGACAAGCCACATGAAATCCAGTGGGAATTTCCGCTGCGATGGTGGAACATGCTGCGACGGCATGACCGCGTAGTTGTGCTCGGTCTGAAACTTGAGTTATGCCTGATTTTAAATGTTAAAACAAAGATGTAAACAAAGCGGCGGAGATGGCGTGTGAAGGAAGAGCTCGGAATAGGATGCTGCGCAAGAGATGGACAGTGCGTAATCCTGTTGTGGGAGAGGACGATATTACGCAGTTCATATTGGCACGATCATTTAACACCTCATGGCCTCATGGTCTGTTTTCCTGCTGTCATTAGAAATAACGGACACTTTTTATATAAAAAGCAGGATGAAGATACTTTCCAAACATGGTCACAAATTGACGCACGGAGTCATGGTCTGTTGTTTGCGTAATTTCAGAGGAAATACTTGAGCTCCAAGTGAGCGACACAGTTGTGACGCAGCTTATTTTATCTTTCAGGTGTCAAACAACATTTGCTGCGTCACAGAGATCCCAGGAGGTCCTTAATAGTAATCTGGCTTTTTAGTGCGCACTTGATATGATGAAAACAAGCTCTATTTCCCAAACATAGGGGGTGCTATTGGGTGACACAGTCCTTGGGCTGAATCATTGTTGACATACAGGTATTCCTCCTGAACACTTACAGTTTTTACTTTTTATCTCTGGGGCCTATTTTACCCAAATTTGTACTGAAGACATGGACAAATATAATGTGATTATGTACAGTGAAGTACTCAAAGCCTTCAGCTTTCTGTAACTGAGTTGTAGTTTTGTAGTCCTTAAAGCTGTTGTTGCTGTGAGCCATTTGGCAGATTTGTCTCCCTTTACTAGACCTTGTAATGCGCACCTGCCAGAGCACAATAGGACGCTGACACGCCTGATGTGATGACACTGTTGCTGTGTTGACACCATGGCCACCGGCCTCTCGTACCTTCCTAATGACCCTAGTGAAGGAGGGTGTGGTGCCTCCTGCTGCTTACTGACCAGAGGGACAGGAGATGAAGTGCTCCCTTGTCTCTCAGAGCCTCTGAGGTGAAAATGAGATACACAGGAGGAGCAAACTCCTTCATGTCAAGTGGATTTGTCAGGTCAGTGGGTGAATCAGCAGTAGACCTCATGAGTTGCTAAACCACTGGCAAGGAAATGGAAAGAGGGAGAGACAGAGAGAAAAGGGGAGGGGAGGGAAGGGGAGCTTTAGAACTTTAATTATGTGTCCTGAATAGAAACTTGACTCCCGAGGGAATGTCACTATGGTAGTTTTGAAACAAACAGGTAAAGGTCATAGGAGGAAGTATAAGCTGATCACTGAAAGAGTGTCAGGTGGCCTTACAGCAGAACCCTTGTGCTTATTTGCATTATTCCGAAAATATGAAAAACAAAAGTCTACTCATCAGAATATTTTTACCGACTGTGAGTGTCATGTCCTGTGCAGTCGTAATGTTTACCATGTCTTCTGAGGCTGACTAGTAGAACAAGTGACCCACTTTCACAGACAAGGAAACGTGACCTCAATAGTTATTTTGCTATTCTTTCAGGGAGGGGCGCTGCCTCTCAAGCCAAACAAACAGGAGAGCCCTGTACAAGTGGGCTAAATGCGATGTTTCATTCACAGTTCTTGGAGAAATTTCACAATAATGCTTTTATTGAGTATTAAAAAACAAAACAGTCCCTGCTTTTTCAGCTGGAGCAAATGCAATTCAGCAGATGCTGTCGGGCCAAAACTAGATGCGGCAAACAAGCACTCCTGAGGAGAGGCAGTGTGAATCTACTGATGGATGTGTTTACAGCAGGGGGCCCGCATCACCTGTAGCCCACATAAAACGTCAGAGACAATGGCGAGCGACCCACTGCCTTTTAAATCAGATCCCTCCTACATACAGATTATAGAATAAGAGGTGGCACAGAGCCAAGAGATGACAGTGCTAAAATTAAACTCGGAGCACTGCCGGCCTCGCTAGATGATCATGTATTAATAGACAAGTGTGAGGCAGCATTCATTCGCAGGCATCATTAGCAGCTAGACACCTAATGTCTTTCAAAAGGGGCAAAAAAAACTACTGTAAGCTACTGTACTGAAACGCAGCGTGTACGTCTGCATACTGCCATTATTAATGGCCTTGGTTTTTCTCTGTGCAGAGGTGCGTATAACTTCTGGAAATAGTCCTTCAAGATATACAGTACATAGGAGGGTGAAATAGTGAGATAGCTTATTGTTGCTTCAGTGTTTTTGTCCCAAATTGACCGCTAATCAATGGGGAACACCAGCCAGGTTTTCTCTCTCTTCTCTGGAAACCTGATCCGCTTTACAAAGACACCCTACAGGCGCATTTTAAATCATTATGTACACTTTTATCTCTAGTTATTTAACCCATAAAGCCACTCTTGTTATCAGCAAGACATCTGATATTTCCCAACAGGCAGTGGAGTGGGAGCCAGAAGAGGGTGACAAAGTGTAAATCAACTCTTTCCATCTGCGGCCTTCCCATCTATTTCCACCCATCGCGCAGCAGATAGAACAAACAAAGTGTCAGGCTCATATAAATGTGTTAAGGCTCTCACATCTCCAAACATTTCGCAATTTGTTGCTCTGCAGAGACGATGATGCAACGTAGATGGAGATGTCCAAGCTATTACATGATCCAAACACAGTTGGTACTTATAGGAGGCAAAACCAGCAGGAAATGAAGTCTGTGCCACCTTCAAGTATCCGTCAAGTATCATGTGATTCCTTTATAATTCTGTTTGATGGTAACACTTTAATAACAACTTTAAAAACACATTAGTTCAGTGTTAGTGTTGTGAGTTTTTTAGGTGATCACAACTCATATAGTATATTATAGTATATAGTATATTATCCCAGTGTATTGTTTTATATATATAAACATATATAGAAATATAGTATTAACAGTATTCTGAGACGTATTCTGTAGTTTTCCCTGATTGCGTGTTTTAAAAACACATTACCTCAATGAGTTAGCCCCTCTCACTCCTGATAAATTAGGACCTCTAATCTGTAAGAGGATTAACCACCTACCCTATTTGCACGTGCACACATGCACACAACCCCACCCCCCACTGTTACGCACACACTGTCACACACATACAGGCATTCAGTGTTCATTCTACGTCACCTACCCTAATGTGGCCCAGCCCAGTGGCTCTTGCTGTGACACAGTTTGGCCTCTAACAGTCTGCGCTGTCTGACACACAGAGGGATGTGTTGATCTCATTAAAACAAATGGACGTGTTATTTTATGACTCCTTTCAATCTGAAACATTTGATTAATTTGTTTCTGATTGAAGAATTATTTGCATTGCTGACTTTTATTTAACCTTTTTTTGTAGCATCTGTTCCTGTGATTTTGTTGCTAAAGCCGGACGGTGCATACAGTTTGATATAGTGGCTCTAAATGAAACCAGTAGTTGCTTCATTCATTGTTGTTTTTGTTTTAAAATGGGCCGATGCGCCTTTAACAAGCAGTAGCTGGTCAGGTGACTTGGCAGAAAAAAATGCTTCGATGCAGAAAGCAGCCTCTGCGCACACAATAGGCTAGTCGGCGAAAAGAGCTTGTAGTAAGAAGAACAAGAGAGCAAGAGAGAGGTAGATACAGAGTTCACAAATGCATGGGAGGAGTCAGAATGGCAAAACCAAGGAGAAGACGGATGGAAGCAGTGTTGCGGCCTTCATACTACACTGTCTGCCTGAGTTATTCTTGAAGCTGATACTGTATTCATGTAGATACCGGGAGTGCTCGTCGAAATCGAGGATGTTTTAATCTTTCGTGAGGGTCAAAGTACATGTCTGTAAAACAATGATGGCCATCATATATGCCCCAATTTGATTATCAGTGGCGAAAATATGACCAATCAGTGATTGTTGTTGTTTTAGAGGCCAAGACACTAAACTAGCAGTGAAGAGGATTAGGCCGTGACAGACAGGGAAATTGTCCCCGAAAGACACATGAAGGTTTTGGATTAGTTGCTACGTCACCTTCTCCCATCAACAGGACAACAGCGTCTGAGACAAGGCAGATAATGCCCGTCTTTTAATTCCAGACCTACAAATAGAGTCCAGTGAGTTTTCCACATTAATTGTCTTGGTACTGTGCTGTCACTTCAAAAGAAAATAGGAACGGTAGTAGTGACAGAGAAAGTCTAAAATGAGCTCCGATAGACATTCTGTACTGCATGCCTCATAGGGATGGACAGCGGGGTATACTAATGAATCCTTACCTATTTCAGGATCTGTTGTTTTTTTTCTGTTTGTTTTTCTTTTGCACCAGAGTCAACCCCACTTGGACCAGAAGCGGGACTGGATGCCTGAAGCAGACCCAGGAGAGGACACAGTATCCTATTGTGCATTACAAAGAAGTCTACAGGGAGCTGCGGAGATCTATTTTTCCCCAGTATGATTCATAGACGACAGTTTTTGTTGGGGTTCATCTCTGGTGCCAGTCTGCTGCTGTGTCCTTTCTTACACTGAGATCTTGGTCACCCGATGCTAATGCGAGGAATTGAGCTGCTGTGTCATTCTTAGAGGAACTGGCCATGACTCAGTGGTTCTTCTTATTGGTCACTGTGCCAGCCAAGAGTCTGCATCTTCCTGAGTTTCTGGTTCCTTCTCTGTCTGTCTCTCTCTGTGGAGAGATCTATAACTCCAGGTTTTAAAGGATAATAGTATCGGCTCAAATACGTAGTCGTTTTTGTAGTCGGTAAAATTTAGTTTGTGCAAATATTTAACTTCGCAGTGTGTGTGTGATAAAACAGGTGGGTATTCTGTTTCCCATTAAATAACCAAAAGTTGAGATGATGGTTATCAAACATTCTTTTATGCAATTTCAACACCACGCCTAAACTTGAAGCTAGTTTTTCCAAACAAACTGCAGAGGTTTACATAGACAAAAAGAGGTTTTTAGTGTGTGCCTAAGGAATCACAGTTTCCCTATCAAATAGCCATGAAAAGAACAGATCTGTTTGTCCAGGCTAACGTGCTATTACCATACATTATATTTATTTAGCTGACGCACACCTTGTTTCGTGTCCATGTATCTTTTGAAATTGAAATATGGTTCTTGCAGATGACGGACAGTACCCTCTAAAACATATCCGTCATTACAAAGCAAAGCAGTGAGTATATTCAGCAGTTGGGCAAGACACTGGAAAAGAAAATCCGTCGAACGGAAAATTAGATTAGTATACATTTAATTATATTCCTTCACACAAATCAAATCTACCCACTGATAGGATGAGCCACTTTCATTGATAGTGTTAGAATAATTTAGTTGGTAAAATGCATTCAACGTGTTGATTCATTTAACTGTCATGAACTGATACCGAAACAGGTGTGTCGTCACCCACATCATACAAATTAATTGTTAAAACATATGTTCAGAAGTGTTAACAGTAATGATTTTTTTCTAATTGCAGAAGGGCACGTGGCTTCCGGATTTGGTTTTTCTTAAAGGCATCCTCCCCAGGGAACTGGTTTCAGATGGTGTCTTAGAGTATAGAATCCCATCTAGCACCATTTGAAATCGGTGTTCTTGAGCGGGAACAGACTTCAGGAATGATGATTGTGACAGCTTCAGTCACTTCACTTCACTTCAATTCAGTTCAATTCAAAAGGGTTTTATTGGCATGAAAGTTTCCAAAACAATGTTGCCAAAGCATCAAAATTAATTATAATAATCAATCACTAAGTTGCCAGCAAGTTTAAAGTTTACAGTTTTTTGGCATTGTTCGCATCCAAATTTTTATAAACTGTTCCAGATATATCATACATTCAGTCAAATTAATCAGTTTAGGATTATTCCAAAGCAAGATATCACTGATAATGGCAATTATGTGTTCATTGGTTCTCTGGATCCGTTCTCTATACAGCTTACGCTCCAGTGATCAGAAGAAAAGAAGGTGTTGGAAAAGTCCAGTGTCCTGACCAGCTGACCCCCCTCTCACCAAGGCTGACCGTTTTCCTCTGGTGTTCAGAGTTTCCATCATGTCTAGCACCATTTGAAATCGGTTACAATGTGGAGGGACTATCAACAAAGCTTTTGCCTCAGCAGTGGCATGATGAATTTCCTTAAAATACCAGAAGATGGCAGCATTGAGCTGCTATCCATGATCATCCAAGGCCACCAAGATTTTTAGAATCATTGAAGCAGGTGAAGGTTTGCAGGATGACCCTGATCAGGTACAAGACCTATTCCATTGAGTTTCCTTTTTTTTAGTCTGTTTGCTTTTTTAAGAATTTACTCTCTTCTTTAACCATGTTGCCATCACTCAGCCGTGGTGTGTGCCACTGCCAGCTACAGCTATCTTGTCCTCCAGGAAGAGATGATAAAGAAAGAGAGTATCTGGCTAAATGCTTCAGTAGTTCAGAGTTTGTGTATCTGACCACTGCAGAGCTCTCAAATTTATGTGAGATTTTCTTTATATTTAAATATAGAAATAGTAATTTTTCTTTTGTTAAATTAATGTCTGTCGCTCCATGCTGTATTTCCATAAATAAAGCAAAACTAGTTTCACTTAAAGTTGTACAGTGTTTCATTATCAAGTTTCATTGTTTAAATGAAGCAGTTTACGGACGCTTTCAGACCCTGATTATGTCATTAGATTTTTATTTTTTTATAGAAATGTAACAAATAGGTTCTTTGTGTTTAATATAATCAATGTTCAAGTTCAGTTTGTGTTTAGATTCTTGAATTGTCACCACCATGTCACCTGTGTTCAGTTTTAAGGAAGAGAAACAGAAGTTTGACATCAACTACTGTAGGTTGCCTAATAATAGCCCGTCACTTCTCCGACCTCAGATGACAGAGGAAATTCTTTTAAGTTTTTGCACTTTAAATGAGATTTTAATTATAGCATGTAATCCTTTAATACATGCCTGCCTGATGTTTTCATGCGCCATTACATGGAGACAAGACAGGGAATATTAGCCAAAAAATTAAAGCCGTTGTAACCCACCACATGACTGACATACACATTAACACAGTCGTCTTTTTGTATAAATGAGCGAAAATTCTTAATGAATGATTAACCCACACTGTCAAGGTTAACAGAAAAGGCTATTATGAATCTACACTCCGTTGCCATTTTATTACATACACCTAGCAGTCTAAGACAGCAGTCCTTCTATAAATCATAACTTCATGAAGGTTATAATGTTCAGTATTTGTTGAAACTGTTTTAGAGAGGTGTTCATTCAACTGTATGCTCAGATTGGAAGCAGCAGTTTGTGGTGCTTGAATTGTATTGTGTTATGCTGACAGGCATTTCCATTATTTTGTCCACCATATTTATATTAATGAGGGTGGGTTAAATAACACCTCTCCCAGTGTCCCAGTATGTATTTGAACATGAACATATGTGTTAATGACCAATACAGTCAGCAGTGATAGTCATTGTAGCAGCCAAGTCCTATGGCAGTTGGTATTTTGAGCATTTCGCTGTTCTACTGTTTGAGCGATGAGTTGTAAATCTGCCATCACTTTTAGCATCATTTGACACTGTTGAACCACCAGAATCTGAAAAGTCTCCTTTCAGCTTCTCAAATTCTTGTCTGACATTTTCTCTCCCAAGAGAGTAACAGTTAACTGCTAAGTAGTGTCGTCCACCACTGCTTTCTAATGTCTCCCCACTACCTGCTGACCTTCTCAAACAGAGTGGTAAGTGTTCTGGAGCTCAGTCAAAGCTAAATTGAAAAGGCTTAAAATACTGAATGGCTGGCCTTGAAAGGGGTAGACATCTCCACCCCCAGCATGACCTTATTTTTATCTCTGGTGTCTGCAAGAAGCCAACCTAGTGATTGGGTAAGAATACAGCCAAAGCAGAGTGTGTTGCTATATCAACAGAAAACAAGAGCATACCCATTTGTCAACCTACTCACTGTCCTTTCGTTTTGGAGCGAGTGTGAGTCATAAGGAGTGTCTCTTTTAAACATGACATCAGCAGCATCATCATCATTTTTTGATTCCACCCAGTCCTGCCTTGACTTCCTGTGCCAGCTTCCCTGTGATGTGGGTAAGTATGACTAGTATCTCTGGTTGCGTAAAGTTACATTCAGAATTTTCCCTTGACCTCAGCAGATGTGGGAGGAGGACTGATTACAGATTGGTCATGGTAGACATGAGGATTAGAACCGCAGGAATAGGAAAATATTTTTTTCAAGTAGAAGCATGTTTTACTTTAAAGTAAGACTGTGTGACTTTTGAAAGGAAAAATAGCATGTCCATTCTCCTACAAATTAAAAGCAGAATTCATAAGCATGCAAACACACTCTTTCCCTACTCAGTACTCTCAGAGGTTTCGCTGCTACAGGCTTAATTGGTCTGGTATGACCAGTGGCTTATGGTGGCTAATGCAAACTTTAGATGGATGTTACTGAGTCAGTTTGGTGACTTCTTAACCCCTCTCTACTTGTTCTACTGTTAAGGTTCTGGTGTACTCGAAAACAACTAGTTGGTACGACATGTCTTCTGAAAGTTACAGAAATTGCATCCCCCCCAACTCTGATGTTGGAAAAGTGTGGAGGGACTGGATTTCAGACGTTGTTCGACCGTCCAATAAGCACTTCCGTTAAAGTATACTAGATCTTTTATGCTGCATTTGTCATTATTCTGTAATTGGTACTCGTATCTAAAGTGGGTGCTGTTCAGCAAAAGTTAGATAGGTTAGCTTTAAACTGACACTTGTGGTTTGATCATTGAAAATCAGAACCACCCTACAACAGCTTGACACTGAGATTTTGTCAATGCTGTAATTGTAAGCGATATGTCTACATCATAAGTGTCAGTATAAGTTGTGTGACATAAAGGCCCACATAATGTACAGTGTTACACTCCAGCTGATGTACATGGCCTTAAATTCACAGTAAAAGTGGGAATAGGCTGCTCAAGTACAACTAATAAGCCATATTGCTGAAGATGCTTTACAATAAGAGCAACTCTATTAAAAGCATGTAAACATTTACTTTGAGATCACTGCCACACTGATGGTAGGGTATTCACGCTTAACATCTGTTTCTGGTCTAATGCCGAGGCCTCAGTGGGAACCATTTATGTCTTGTTTGTCTTAAGCTTAAATATTTCCATCCGCCCTACTCATAAGAACAATTTTAAAGAGGAGCTTCAAGTCTTTTAACATGAAGTGTTTTTACAGTTCTTCATTCCTATGTTTTTTCTTTTTTCCCCACAGAAAAATCTGTTGTGGCATAACCAGTCTCACCACAATTACCGCATTATGTGTAACCATGTAAGTGATTCAGTAAAGATACACGAATCATAAACAAAGCTACGTATGCCACAGTATTTGCCCCAGTCAGGTTGCTAGGTTTTTTTCTGCAACGCCACAGAAAAAAAGAGTGTGTGTGGTGTAATTCCTTTTGTTGTTAACCTCATGTTTAAAACTACATCACTTCCTCTGTGCTGAGACCCCCCCCCCACTTGTTGTGTTCGACCATGTGGCTGGAATGGGATAAACTACTGTAGAGGGTCTCATGCAGGGCTAATGGGCGGATTTGCTCCTCTTTGCGCCCTGACACAGTGTAAAGACTAATCACGGGATCATGATCTTGAAAAGTTAATGTAATGGGAGCCAGCTAAAAGTCCAGCTGGAATGCATTGTATTTGATTTAAAACTTCCTGAAAGAGGATGATTGATTTTTGATGTTGTAATGACGTCACATTTATCCAACTCAGTGACACTTCAAGTAAACCCGCCATAATTATCAATAAATGTGTATATACTGTCAATACAACTGTCATGTAGTTGTAAGCACACTTAAGTATATATTTTATCTGATTATTAAAGAGGTACTGCACACTAAAACGTGTTTTTTGAGTTGTAAACTAAATGATATGACTGTACTGTGATGAAGCACATCAGTGCAGGTGTTAATATTGACTTTTCTTACCAAATTTATAAAAATGTCACGCCATCTACTGTTTTAAATCAGCCCTGAACCTTATCTATGTCATGAAATTTATATAAAAAAAGAATGCTGATGCTCTCTAATCAGAGGATGTCAGGCTGGGGGATGTCACTGAGCAACTCCTGCCTCAAACATTGGCAAATGAATTAAAACTCATTTATGTGGTTTTATTTTGTTGTGGCTTAAAATGTTTTGATTAGTTCGGCCTGAGTGCTGCATTACTGTTCATTTTTGTCATGATAAGCTTCCAGCTCCCTTCCATCTGGTCTTCTTGCATCAATATCCTTAAGTAACTCATACCACCTTATGTCAGAATAAATTATTTTCATGCCCCATGAAGCATTTGTTCATTATAATCATTTTAATTTATGTGTATTTATGTGCACACAATCTTAATGAAAGGGGTTACAATTCTATATGAATGTGTGAATAACTACCCAAAGATGGCTTATAAATGCTTTATATGAAGGGCCACAATTGTTTATAAATGTGTTTACAACCACATTATGGTGTTTTCATTGATGATTTTACTGTCCACATGAAAGCGTTATGTTTTACATGAGTCTTGTTTACCTCTTAAAAGTTTAACATCAGTGTCTTCATTATCTTTAAAGATTTGTTATGTAAGTACAGAGCGAATTCCTGGAACAGGATTCCCACAAAGAGTATAGACAGACATGTCATTATCATGTTCCTGTTCTTCACAAACAGGATAGGGACTCATGGAAGTCTAGTGGAAAACCAGCAGGTGCTGAGTGACCTCTTGCTGTTGTCACGTGAAAGCCTCATAACTCCAGTTCTGGTGATTTTCATATTTTGATTTTGAATTGAAGGATTACATTAAAGAAAATTTTACAAATTTGTGTGGGTTGTGAAACCCTTTTCAAAGACAATTGGATACTTTTGAAAATGGCTGAATGGCGTTCAATGTCAGAACAAGTTCCTGAAAACCCGATACGGGAGATATGTGTTTTTTCACGCTTTCTGACAGTGATGCTACAGTATGAGCCAGGGTGGGTGCGGTACTGTATTAGTGAGTGATTTTAGTGAATGGAAAACTTACTGAGGCAGGGAGGACACCCAGCATACTTCCTGCTGTCACCCAGGTTTTTTTTTTGTCTCTTCCCTTCGTGTGGTGAGGCCACATCCGACAAAGGACTGTTGAAGCTACAGAAGAGGACCAGTAAAGCTGGTTATTCGTGATACTATTATATAAAAATAGTCCACTAACTGCATGATACGTACATTGTTGTTTACTTGTACAACATCACTATGGTTTCTAAGCTGGATCACTGGGCTGGTGTGTATCAAAGGGAAAGCCACTGTGTTACTTTAGGGTGACTAAGCACTTCCCCTGTAATGTGAGTTTCACATGCTTGATCCCTCAACAGTCACTGCATGTATCCCTGTGTATTGTTCACCTGGTTTTGTTGTGATAGCTGGTAATATTTCACATTTTTACCAATGATAATGGCGTGACTCTTGGCAATGTCAGAGGGGCGGTCCACCACTTTGGTCTAGACTGGAATATCCTTCAGAATCAGCTAAGATTATGATTAAATCTAGTACAGACATTCATGGTCCCCGGAAGATTAATCCTACCAACTTTGGTGATCCCTGGAATTTTCCTCTAAAGCCGCCATGAGGTTGACTTTTGTGGTTTTGAGTAAAATTGGATCTTTGATGGATTGCTATGAAATTTGGTACAGACATTTATATCTCCCTCAGGATGAATTGTAAAAACATCGTTGATTCCTTTACTTTTCATCTAGCACCATCATCAGGTCAAATTCTTTTTTATTTCAATTTGTCTAATACTATAGTGTATGACCAAATACCTGCAAAACTAATGACATTCCCATCAATCTCAGCTGTAGTTTGTGTTTAGTGCTACTTAACAAATGTTAGCATGATAACACTTTAACTAAGATGTGTTAGCATTTAGCTCACAGCACCACTGGGCCTACGTACAGCGTCACAGAGCCGCTAGCATGGCTGTAGACTCTTGTTTCAATGTGTTAGCTGTCTTTCCTCGATACTTTAAAATATCTGCAGCCTGTCTGTGGGTCCCAGCATCAAGCCCATTCATTCTAAGATGTAAATCCTCAAAAACTGTCACAAATATGGACTTTCCAAAAATCATTTCCCAAAACAGCTGCACAGTGTAGTATTTAGCAAATAGCCTATTGGTCAAACTAGTGTTTTTTGTGGGGAACATTCAGCTGTGATTCAGCTGATTTCTCATGATATTGAGTATTTACAGCATCAAGACAGTATATGTGCGCTTCACTCAAAAAAAAAAAAAAGTGTGCCTGGTGTTTTTAATAGTTTTTGGGCTACAATAGCTTCAGACTAAACACAGAAAATACTGGTTAGTAGGATCAAGTCATTGTGGGTTTTGGTCTTTTCATAGTATTTGCTGACAATAAGAAAAATATAGAATATCACCACACTTGTCTTTTAAATCAAAAGAATTGTTTAAAGTCCACAGACAAATGGATGTGTCTCCAACATAAGAACAGCGAGAAACACCATAAAAGCTTTTTTTTTTCTTTTTCCGGGGGCTGGGTTTGGAGGACGGTTGATGACTTCTACAATTACCACCACTGTTGTCGAGGTTTCTCCGAGAAAAATGGCAAACCCCTCCTCTCTGGTCATACACTGTCCACATAACTAAGATGAATAACCATGATAATGAATGCATATCCTGTTTGTCTCTTCCAGAGGATTTAAGTTAATCAAAGCATCTTTTCAATTCAGCTACAGCACAGGTTTTTTCAAAATCATATAGACTGTAAAATCGGACTGAAAATGATTTACTGAAACGTGTTGTGAAGTAGACACAAGAAACCCTCTGTTTTGATCCCCAAAAGGCGTAGCTTAAGCCTCTGGCACGACAGCAGACCAGGGTACAATGAAACAGCAGAACCATATTTTATTATGGGGCTTTTCTCTGTGCTGGTCCACACCCTTGTCAGGATAATGGCTTGGTCCTTCATTGCTGCCACGACGGTGAATGCAACCATTGAGTTTCTCCTTTAAGGAACAAAGACGACTGCTACTTTGTAAGATAACCGATGCCTCAGCATGTGCTTCAAGATAACTTTTTTGAATAGAAACTTTTCTCCTTTTAGATATTATTTTGTGAATATTTTGCGAAAAATTGACTTGGATCTGACATTTTCTTTGTAAAATCTTCTTCCAGACCTGGTAGTTATGGTTTGGCATAAAATAGTGGCCGCATTAACAAACCTCCTCTACATATCAAATGAATGGTTAACAAGCCTTTACAGGTTTCTGCTCCATTGGCTCAATGAGCTCATTCACTTATACATTCTAGGTCAAAAACATTTTGTTCACCTTACTGAGAATTTCCCCTCACGGCTGATATGGTAACCTGTGTGTTACATGATTCATTGTGGGCAGGTACTCTATTGGATTCTTTTCTCATGAAAGAGCCCCAGAACAATAGACAATGACGAAAAGAAAGTCAGAAGGCGAAGAATGCAGCTGATTATATCTTTATCAGTCGCCATTTCAGTTTGCAAACTGAATTAACCACATTGTATGCCTCTTGAATCACCTTTTTCAAGAGTCTGTCCGAACAAAACAGAACATTAATCACACATAAACTTATGGCCTTAAGATTTCTGAAAAATTCCAAACTAAAATGTTTTTTAACTGAATTCTGCAATAACACACAGTGGCAATGTTAAAGTGTTTATACCAGTTTATAACATAAATAATATACAAAATAGTAATCATATAGTGGCATAAAATATTTACAATTGTTAAAATAATATGGTAATAAAAAAAAATATCATTATAAAAAATGCTTTTCATCATTGGATGTCGATTTAAATTAGAATACTTTTATTGAGCAGATCTGATTATCTGCCATTTGAAGTGCAATAACATTAAAGCGAGTTCTCTTGTTCTTCCCATCGACTCAGAGAGGCACTGCTACAATTTGTTGGTACGTCCCTCCTGGGTCACAGATGCTCTTTAACAGATAGGCACGGTTCCATTTGCAGAGCTGGTGTTGACAAAAAATGAAAAGAAAACTGTTTAGGTTAAGCTTCATTCACACAGTGTTGCAAACAAAGGGAGAAAAAAAAGCACACCATTCATAGTTGTTTCATGTTCCCACTCAAAAACTGTATGTTAGCTTTTTTTCTGATAGGTAAAGGGAACAATTAAACAATTCTTATTGGTATTTTGGTTGTTTCATGGCAATAGCTCTTGATAACAGTAAAAACACAGGAATTGACAGGTACCTTAGTCAGGCAGGCAATCTAAAGATTTTGGAACTGTAATAACTCCGGCTTCAGGTCTTCTCTGGTGTCATATGAGCTATAGCATCATCAAATAAGGAATTTGTGTCAGAATTGTTGAGTTATGTTATTTTTATGTTAAAATTGTATTAGTTCACCAAATGGTGTTTTTATTGCATACTTAATTAGCATTCTGCAATGTGTTAGTGTTAGTCACTAGAACTTTGATAGAATTATTTTGTAAAGTAAGCTTTAACCTTGGCTTATTGCAGTATGTGAAGCTTGCATATGAATATATAGTTAATGAGGGATTCATGTTTGAGGAAAGATTCACAGAATCTGAGCTATTTGGTTTATCTGGATTACAAGAGAATTTCGCAAGATAAATATCAAGTTGTAGTTTTGCAGTTAAAAGCTGCAGGTGCCTTAGTCTCTGGGCATTTTTGGGGTCAAATTCAGGTCACATGAATGTCTAACAAAAGTCACATAAGTCCCAAACATGTCAGCCTATTTCTGCATTGTTTTGACTTAGGCAAATCCCTGTACATTTATTGAACTTGATCATGAAAGACATCCTGATTCATTCTGGCCTGAGGGGATTTTTTTTTCCTGATGTTGATTTCTATGTCAGAGCCGGTTTTATAAAAGGATTTCCTGTTGACTTCCCTCATTCCTCAGCACAAGTCCCGGAAACACAGACATCTAGATTTCCTTAAACAGTTCAAACGCTAAAAAAACCTGCTGCAGAGTTAGCTGCATACTGCTTCACTGCATGCTGTATTTGTTCACAGAAATAGTTGATAAAATTGATCTGTCCGTTACTGTGCATTTACAGCAAGAGCAGAACGTGCAAAGAGAAAAAGAACAGAAGGATAAAAAGCATAACCAAGTATGAGTCATGCATTCAAGAGTTGAGAGTAAAATATTGGATCTCACCCTTTTCTCCTCAGAAGAAACTTGTGTAAAAAGACAGCAACTATACAAGCAGCTGTAAAGAAAAAAAAAATTGTATTCCAATTGCAAAATGAAGTCAAAGTGTGAAGTCCAAAGAGAAAAATTGTACATTACCCAATGAAATGCATATCACGCTGACAATAACAGGTATATATGCTGGAAGACAAATGGAAAGTTAAATGCAGATCATAAATAATCACCGATGTTAACATCTTGATGGGACTGGGGCTCAATAACTCACCAGTATCCTTGTTAGTATCTGCAGGCCTGTCATGCTTGTCTGCAAATATAAAACAGTATTACTGGTATGCAAAGAATTTAAACTGCCATGGAGGATTTACTGCAGTAGAGTGGCTACATCAGAAATATTATCAACACATACAAGAAGCTCTTTTACAAACTGAGCATCTCATTTACTGATTTAAAGCTGTGTAAAGGTTTTAGGTGATTATAGCATCTTTCACATGATTTTTGCTGGTATATGTTTTGCTTTATATGCTTTGAGCCCATTCATCTCGGTGTCTCCATGTCAGATCAGTGAGAGGGGGAAGAAGAACATTAATTTATTAACTGGGACAGGGACTGAGGGAGGGAGGCATGTCTGAGAATATTAAATGACAGTTCTCTTCCATCAGTAAATTAAAACCATTATTATCCGCTTGGCAAACAATAAAAATGACAAGGCAAACTTAGAGCCATAAATTACAGCCTTAAAGGAATAGTTTAACATTTTGGGAAATACGCTTATTCGTGTTCTGGTGGGGAGTTAAATGAGAAGACTGATACTGCTCTCATATGTGTCTGTTAAATATGAAGCTATAGCCAGCAGCCAGTTAACTTATTGTAGCATAAAGATTGTTCAGGGGGAAACAGCTAGCCTGACAAAATGCCCTTACCAGCACCTCTGAAACTCAATAATTGACACGTTATATCTTGTTTGTTTAATCTGAGCAAAAACTAAACTGCAAAAACACAGTTTCACATTTTACAGGAGACTGGATTATATCTCTCGGCTATGAGCAGTTGCCTCCTGGAGGCTCTGCTGGTTGCCTGGCAACTGCTCATCTGCAGATTACTCCACATAAAACGGCAAATTGTTGTTTTAACACTTTGGTTCGTCTAACTCTCTGCCAGAAAGCAAATAAGTGTATTTCCCAAAATGTCAAACTATTTGTTAAGTTAAATTTGTTAGTTCAAGTATTCCAGGAAATCTCTAAAAAGGCAACAAAGTAAGTAAGATTCAGTGAACTATGAGTAGACGTAAGCTCTAGCTGACCTGTCTGATGGTTTAGGGACAGCTGCCCACACTGATGATAACTTTCACTCTCCTCGTAAACAGTTTTGTATATCCAAGTGTAGCACAGGAGTCACTATATTTTTTACCACTCTGCTATCTATACTTTTCACAACTTACTTCTCCATTATGACCAGTTTCAAAGTATTAAATCTAGTGTTTGACTTACATTTTAGTTGCCTAAAAAGAAAATTCAGGTCTGATATTACTTTTTTTTTTTTGATGACAAAAAAGTCTTTCTTCACTCCACTGAAGCAACCAGGTAATTTGATTTAAATAACCAAATCCTAGACCAAATAGACATGAATCACACAAAGTTTACAGTTGTCTTAAGTTTAGAGGTACATTATATTCCTCAGAGGATTGCTCGGGAAGCAAATCATGGGAGGTACAATTAAAATCCTCAGAACAGAAGTTATTAAACTTAAGCTTGTAATCATGCAACTTCCAAATGGAAAGAAGATTCAAGCTTGACTGCTTTTTCATTAAATTGTTCAATACCTTGAAATGAAGACGATGTCATTGATGTTACACTGGCTGTAGTAGCTTTATCCTCAGCTAAAATGCCTCTGCCACCTTTGAACAGAACGATCAGAGTGATTCTTAATTATTCTTTGGACAGGATAAAAGTCATTCGTCAAGCTGAGAAGCCATCTCTGAGATGCATGCAGCATGCACATAATCCATTCACGCTGCCAAACGCTGTGCCTAAAAAGTTTTCAATTTAATTACATGCCGATCGGCTTGTTTTGAGACATTTTTCTGTACCTTGTACTGAGGGTGAGACAGTTGGTGTTGCACTGGTTGTGATAGTTTTATCTCTGTGAGCTGTAGGTGTGCCAGATGAATCTGTAGAAGTGGATGCTTCTGTGGCATGGAAAATAATCATAGTTGTCAAAAAAAATTTGCTACCTATCAAAGGAAGTCTTCTTAACATACTGGATTGCTTGTAGTGAGGGAGGTAAAGTAAAGATGATTGAATATGTGTCAATTATTTTTGAATGATTTCTGTTTGTAAAACATTTCTATACCTTGTGCTGGAGGTGTTGTAGCTCTATCTTCCATTGTCACACCTATGAATAAGAAAACTACTGGATTTATCCGGGGTTAAAATAAATACAGTTCATGAGCCATTTATGAAACTTGTGACGGAGCATGCATATAGGTTTCATTTACATGCAGAATGTGCTGTGGCAGAGAGAAAATCAAGCCTTGAGATGTTCAACCATCCTCTTGTAGAAAACTATACCCAACACTGTGTTAGGTGAAGGACAATTGTGACCAATGACCAACTCTTTAAAGGGGCTGTATGTAACAGTTTACATGTATTAAGCGTTTTTTTGTTGCCAAAGTGTGAACAGATTGTAACATAACTTAAAAAATGAGACCTTCCCCAACTTTCTCGGTTGACTGTAAGACCCTGTGGACTGATTTCTATGTAAAGGCCTTTCCTCTCTTCAGCTCCGCTACAGCGCTAACAGTGTGCAACACTAGCTAATCTTAGCTCTATGATACTACTTCATACTTATACAGAATTTAGATGATGTTATGTTGAATGTTGATGGAGCAGCTACAATGTTAGCATAGCCCTGATCGATCCGAACTCCATTCAGAAAACAAACATCTTAAAAGTTGTTTGCTTGTCATCTTGCGGACATTGTTAACAAGCATTTTCTGAATGTTACATACAGGACCTTTAAAGAAAGGTTGTTCTTTAGTCAATACACTCTTAAGCTGTTAAGGAGAGTATGAGTATGGCAGTTAGTAAACTTGGAGTGGAGCACAGACATGAATGTGAATAGAAAAATGTTGTAAGGTTTGAATACTGCTTCATAAAAGATCTAGGAGAAGAGTGTGTAAAAAGGAGTTTTTTGTGATGTGATGTTAAACTTGCCAGCAGTGTATTCACTTTTGAGTGTCCTCGGTGAAACCATTAGCAACACCTACAGTATGTGCGTTGTATTTAATTGAATACAGTATATTATAGACAAACTCTCCAGTTGGGTGCTTGAGAGCGCACTGCAAACTCGAGTTGAGTAAAGTCAAACACATGGATGGAGTGTGCTTACTTTTGCATTCAGGAGGCTGAGAATCGTATTCGCCGGCTTCACTGCACACAATGTTATCTTTCCCAGTGAGGGTGTATCCTACATCACAGAAGTACTGTATGACGTCTCCATATTTTGGATCTTCTTGAGAGACCCATGAGCTTCTGCCATTGGTCACTTCACCAGGTTTATCACATTTTATCACTGAGGAGTCAGACAAACAGGTGTTTTCATACATTCTTATCACAAAATCATTTAGGATAAAAAACAAATAATCCACATTGTTCTCCTATAAACTGTGCTACTTGCTGACAAAGAGAAAAAGCACAAACAAAGTCTGGAAACAGAGAAATGAGAACAACTTCACAAAGATAGAAAACACAACCACTGCTACATAAACCATCTATTAAATCAACTCGTGCAAGAATAGAGAAACAGAGGCTGTCTTTTGAAAATAGCTTTTGTTGTAGGAATGTACCAAACAATTGTTTTATTGCTTCTGGTTGTGGCTTCAAGAAATACAAAATAAGAGACACTTACTTTGACAACTGGCTTTTCCACTCCAACCTGTCGGATAGCACTGTAGGTAGCTTGTTCCTCTAATCTCGTAACTGTTGGAGGAAGAGGGAAAATAAAGCAGGACTGTTTATTTAAGGCAGACTTAATACTGTTGAGCCATTTGTAATGCAATGGGAAGGTAATTTCATCTTAAATTCATACAGAGTTTAGTCAAGAACTTTGTATCAACAACTCTCCCGATGTTGGGAAAAGGAGAGCCAAGTTTCTGATCAGTGAAACCATGACGTAACACTTTCTAGCCACGGCTCTATTGTCTTTGAAGACTACAGTATTTTGTTTTCTTTAGAGATCTTTTCCATTAGCGAATCCACCTTGACTGCAGTCATCTAGGTATATCTGCCAGCAGTGCTGGCTGGTGGTAGACAACTGTTGGCAGTACAGCAAAAAGAGATATTTATATTATGTATGTAAATGAACATGACTACGACTGAGGGCTCCCTGTGTGTTGTCACTGGAGCTGCTCCATGCTGACACTTGATTCTCTAAATTTAAGGCAAAACTATTTATTTTCATATGTGATTCAAGCAGATAGCAATTACATGGGAGGATTTCATACCTTCTACAATTATACTCACCCTTCATTACAAATTACTTCTGCCACAGCACCAAACAGGGTACCACTGCTGGTATCAAAGCTCATATTCGGCCGAGGTCTAGGGGGACCACAGTCCTTCTCTGTGATATAAAAACAAAGAACAGAACATTGCTGCTGGACCTTTATGCCAGGACATTAACCCCAAAATGACAGCATAATGACTGTTGGTTGTCAGCAGTAGAAGACTGTGTTTGATAAAAGTGTCAGTAGAGTTATCATGAAAGTAGCCAGGACTCACTTATACAGGTGAGATCTGGTTCAGTCCAATTTCCATCAATGCAGGTTATACTCAAAGAGCCACTTTCTCTTACATGTCCATTGGCACACTCTAAAGTGGCAACAGAACCCTCTGGAAAATCATTCATTAGAAGTGCCTCGTTGGTTAAGACAGTGTTTTCCCTTGCTTGAGGTTCAGGACAGTCAGCTGGGGGAAAAAGAGACAAAGAGGCGACATCAACAGTAGCATCTTTGTGTTTCTAAATCAGGCGTGATGATGCAGCTCCAGTCAATAAAACAGTAAACCTGAAAGCCTGTCATGTGATGAAATAAGTAAATAAATAAAGCTAGTATCAGACTTAGCACATTATAGCAGAGCGTTATTATTGGTTAGTAAATCATTTACTAATACTTTACAGTGATAAGCTATCAATAAGAACAACACTTAGTTTCCAGGTGTTTCTATGAGGTAATAATGCAGTTATAAATGTTGCTAATCCATTAATAAATACTCTTGGTTTTCTCACTTTCTAGTAAGTCATCTGCAGTTATAAATGTTAATAAATCATTAATAAAGGGTTTTTAATCCATCAAGTCTGCAGTTATAAATGTTATAACTTTGTCCTAGTAAGCGGTTGAACCAGTGGAAGAGATTTTCCATAATATGGCAATTTGGAAGTTTGTTATGACTTATAACTGATTTATGAAGCATTATTTATAAACAGATAATAAAGCAATTAGTTACAACTTTCAAAGTCTGTGATTTTGTCGATAACACTTTCTAATAAGCCATTTACAGAGTCTCTCTTCCAAAAAGAAGTAAGTGGCGTGTCTGTTGTAGTCAACTTTTTGTACACCCTACAGTTTATATTGGCGTCTTCATACTCAATGGAATTGTCTTATCTCCAAGCAAATCACAGCAATATTTCTAAAATATTCGGAGGAGTGCTCTTCATGGTAGAAGATTTATCTCCAGTCTTGAAGGTTCATCTTACAAAAATAGTCCTGGAATATTCACACAGAGACGAGAATGTAGTGGTATTCAATACTGAACTTACAGCCTTATACAGTCAGTGGCCACTTTATTAGGTACACCTGTACGATGTACTGTATATGTTTATTACTGAGGTCATAGTTAAAGGTGGTGTTGTACTGGACTAACTTATATTGAAAGTTGTCTCAATTTTGGCCTTTTTGGCCTTTCCATGAGGGGGGCAGAATATTAAATCAACAATCTATCAACAAAAACTGAACATTATAGGCACCATAAAAGTAGACTAAAAGTTGGATTGAATTAGACTGTACAGGTGTACCTAATAAAGTGGACACTGAGTGTATATTTATATTGTTATTTGTTCATATCTACCGTTATTTTAATCACATTTTTATGTCCAGTTAAACATAATTACTCTTATTGTAGACTTATAAAAAAGTTTTAAAACCACAATAGTAGTGTGTGATTTTCTGAAGCACAAGTTGACATTTGACAGTCGACAATTCTTTTTCTGTGCAGTTGACAGAAATACATTCTGGCTATTCTCGCTGGAACTCTCATGTGACTCGGTGCGTTGATAAATATTATCTCATTAACCAGACTGCGAGGCTGATGTTACACTGACCTGCTGCCTTCACGACAAAGAGGTATATTAACAGCAGAGGTCTGACTCCTCGCCGTCCACAGGTGTCCAGTGAAACGTCCATGCCGGGCTGCAGAAGGAGAGAAAAGATCCGGATCCAGATTCTGTCTCTTTCGGTCGAACTTGATCAGCGAGGCAATGTGGATACGCGACTCGCTCCGCTGCCGGTCAACAGTGATCCTCCTCCTGAACGCTCCGCTGTCCATATTGCCTGGGTCAAGTTCACAATAGTCAGAATGACAGGAAGAGAGAAAAGAATCGCCTTCATAATAAAAGTAGAGATATTCGGCCCAAGAAGCATAGGCTGTGTTCATATTTAACGGAGCAGTGTGTAGGATTTAGGGGGATCTATTGGCAGAAATTGAATATCATACTCATAATTATGTTTTCATTAGTGTATAATCACCTGAAACTGAGAATCGTTGTGTTTTCATTACCTTAGGAGCCCTTCATATCTACGTAGGGAGCGGGTCCTCTTCCACGGAGTCCACCATGTTGCACAGCCAGGTTTCTTCAGTAGGCCAAAACGAACAAACTGGCTCGAGAGAGGGCCTTTTGCGTTTTTATGTTGAAGTGGCAGCTTGAATTTGGTAGCGAAGGGTTGGGCGATCGTTTCTATTTTTATATCTTCCAATCGTGGTTACTTGAGATCGCCAGGTGATTTATATAGCCAAAGTGAGTGAACATTTCATTTAAAATAGTTAAACATTAAAAAAATCTATTAATGGCTCAGCGGGCGGACACACCGCTCCACCAGAAACACCTCCAAATGCACAGGGCGCAGATTGTACAGATTATTTTTATAACACCTACTGATAGTAAGTTATTTAAAATCACCTTAATATTGGTGTAGAAACAATCGTTGATCATCCCTTCAATCGTTGATATACAATCTGATCACCAATCAGCACAAGCCTGGCACATAGTTTCTCCTACACGCTTGGAAAGAGAGGGATGAGGGCAGGGGTATTCAGTTGGTTGCAATCTGCAACCTCACCGCTAGATGCCATTAAATCCTACACACTGGTCCTTTAATCATAATTCACACACTACTGCTTAAAAGTACTGTTTAGTTACAGATAACATATATTTTGCATTTCCCTACAACACACATTACTCATCACTCATACTATTGATATCTGTAGTAAAAAGAGTCTTGTGTACGAGTACCTGTGCATTTATAGATTCACTGACTAAGATTTTTGTTTTGTATGCTTTATTTCTTCTTCTATTCATTGTTCTATTTCATTTTCTTATATTATCTTTCTTCTATTATTTACTTATTTGTGTATCATTATGTTGTTTATTTTGTGATTCATGTGTGATTGGCTGCTGTAACACTGCAATTTCCCATTGGAAATCAGATCAATCAGTCAATCAATCAACCTATCTACCTACCCATCTATCTATGCATCTATCATGAACAAGTGTCTTATTTTGAAAGGTAGGACAGGAAGTTTCGCTTTTAAAACTGTCTATCTTGTTCCAGCGTTAGGGCAGACAACGGGCACAGACAGAGGTTTCGGAGTGAACAAAGACCAGTAAATAAAATCGATGACATTAGAACAACTTCATTAAAAAAGTGAGTGTTCTTTTAATGGGCGGTAAATGAGCACAGACTCCCAGTCTGTCCACCAGTTAGAGCCGCTCAGTAGTCCCACCTCCTGTAAGAAGTGGAGATTTCTCTCAAAGTGTTCCAATTGCAAAATGTGGAAATATCATGGGTGTGTCCTGGAAAAAGGGTCCTCAAAGGGGGAACCCTTTATTATTCTATTCTGTTCTCTTCTATTATATTCTGATACAGACCCACGGGTTTGGAGAGTCTCACCAAGACTATGATAAATCTCTAATAATTAAATTTCAATATATGCCTTAGTAAATAATAATTAAACAACAATAATAAACATAATAATATCAAGAACAACAACAACAACAACAACAACAATAATAATAATAATAATAATGATAGTGATAATAATAATAAAACAACAAACAAATAAATGAGAAATAAGTCAGGGATTGTGATAGTGAGGATTCAGATGTTTTACACTACGTTACAGAGCCTGAGTCACTGGAGTTTGGGTTATTGTCATGGATACACTCCACAGTTTCCTTCAACAAGGGGGCTGTGCCTCGTTGCCTCACGCACTCTGGGGTGAATTCCAAGGAGTTCACTCCACCACCCATTTTCAACCACAGAAGTTTGTTGACAGGGGCCGTCTCCCTCCTCCACCCATAGTTGCCTGAGAAACCCACAGACTACATAGAAACCTGTCAACAAAAGCTCATAAAGATTAGTGGCCTGTATCGATACTCTTACTGTTTTTGAGGAAAATGAGGAAACACCAGGATAAGGGGTATTTTTGGTGATGCACATTACATCACTAAAAAGTAGGATATTAAAAGAAGCTTGAGGTTGGGCATGGAAAAATGCCCCAGCACACTCAACCTGATGTAAAGGCAATAAAATGTGACCTGTAAAAACTGTGTGGTGCACCTCGTCTCCTTTTAAGGCGTTTAAAAAACTTGCTTCAGTTGGTAATGCTAGTTCGCCAAGCAACTTCTCATGTTCAAAGAGCTGTGGCATCATGCTTTTCTTATCTCTCCAAACACCCTGTCCAAGTGAGCGATTAAGACACCTCCCCTCTCAACAACCACTAGAAGAATGCATCTGCTTCTCTTCATGTTTGATAATGAACAAAGAGGTTGCCACCCAAACGTAAATATCTGCCCACTGCTGCATAGTTCACCTGCCTTTCTCATGCTCAGGCATACCAAGGATGTGATGTAAAGAGTAGCAGGAGGAAAACCTTTCACTCCTCACATACTCTATATCTTCACACACGTGACGTAACAGATGATACTGCACGACGGGCTTCATTTTGGAGAACTTTTTCTCCCTTCATATGACTCATAAGCACTTATCTCCTAATGCCAGAAATATCTATTTTTCTTAAGAAAAAGCTGAAATGGTTCATATTCTGTTTACCGTATTCATTCTTGTGATAATGATCACTTTGGAAGAACAACTTCAAACACAAACCCTAACCCTAGAAACATGATTAACTGAGACAAGACATTTTTTTCCATATCTGAATTGATGTGTGGCCTTCTCCAACCACACTGCACTGTAAATTGGTGACATCTAGTGGTATAAAGGATAAACTGCATTAAAACGCAAAAGCTCTGGCTGATGAAGGCAGTAATAGGATAATCATGATGTAACAGTACAAAAATCATGTGGTGTGGTTTTCTTCCAGCGTGAAACATGATTTAGTGCTGCGGTTTCCTTATTTATCCTTCTTTATGCAGAGGAAACCAGGAAAAAATCGACCAGGATGTATCACACATAAGGACAACTTAGGGCATTTGACAGACTGGCATTATAGATAAGTACTGCACCAGTATGAAACATAGTAAAAATGTGCTTTGCATGTGTGTTGGGTAGTGAACAAACACCAGATGAAGAGATGCTGGTTATGGCACAAATCTTTCGCATCTCTAACCTTCCATAAATCTAAGCTATAGATATCAGCAGCTGCTTCTTACCCAAGTTTATGGTTGCACAGACCAGAACAAAGAAACTTTTTTTTTTTTCCAGTTAAATTTGACCCACATCTGATCTTTTGTTCCACATTCATGCAGCAGAATGGGACTGTTCTAAGACAGAAAATGCAACAAAAACACAACATTTTGGTTAGAAGAGCCTAAAATTCAGATTTTCTTCTTATTTCTAAAAACACTCAGAGTGTAACATTTCCTGGAAAAAAAGTTAAAAAGAAAGGTCAAAGGCAATAGCTCTTTGCAGAATATTTACCTCCGCTATGAAATTATCAGTACAATCCAGTTCCACACATCATTTCATGCCCTTACCTGAAATAGAACAAAAGATGTCATATTCCAGTCATTTGTATGCAGTTTAGTCAATTATCACACCGCGTGGAATTTCTGGTCGTTCTGTAGCCATTAAGGCTGCTCTTCTACAGCCGTATCAAGCCATTCAGTTCTGAATGGCTGAGCAGGTCTCATCCAAACCAGGGTCAAAGTCACTAACATAACGGAAGCGCAGAGGGTCTTAGCAGTCATTCACAGATAAATTGTACTTCTACACCAATAAAGCATTCAAAACAACTGTTAAGATGTCCTTAACTGCTCTGCTGGAGCTGGTCAGTGATCAGCTGTAGATGCCTGTGGTGGCAATGGAAATCTCTTTCTAATGGCGTGAATTTGACGGAAAGCACTGCAGAAGATCATCACACATGCATAGTAAAACCTTCCTTAAGAAAAGGTTAAAAAGGTTAAATGAATATTTGGTCTATTCCCAGACAGTAGTTCTACAGATGTTCGTAATTCTAAAGTAAAATTGTATCAGTCAGGGACCTTAATTTGTAGAAGCTCCCTGCAGCTAATCCAACTTTACTGATTTAGAAAATGCTTAAAAAATCCTGCACAAGAGCAAACATGTACTGTAGAGCCTTTGACAAACAGCTTTTAATTCATGTTTTTCAGTTACACCTGTTTGAGTTATTTCTAATTCAGGGTGTGCCATTCATTCAGCTTTATGTAAAATAGACAGTTGGGTACTCAACCAGATTTATAGCTTATACAATCCTTATATCTCTTAAGGAGCTGGAATTTCATTGAGGATTTGAAACCGGTCTGATAGTTTCATTTGTGCTCTGAACACATTTCATTTGTGTTCTCATTCCAAAAATGGCGCCTTGATTCATTCCTGCTATTGAAATATGGATATTTAATGAACACGCACATACGTGGCATAAGATGCCTCTGAGCTTTCTCTTGTAACTGAAAAAAGCATCTACTTCGTGCAGTCAGGCTTCCTCCGAGCTCTGCCAAGAAAAGCAGTCGGCTACCATGACAACTGGAAATCTGCCATAGTAACAGTGACATTATGCTGCTTTGTCATATAAAAAGGACAGCATTGTTGGACTGTAGTGTGAAACAAATTAATGTAAATATGACAAACGATTATTCTGTGAACAATAGTGACTGTTGGCGGCACAATGATATATAATTCAGAAAAAGAATAGCATGGTTTTAATTAAATATTAACATTTCTGTGGCTTTTATTTTCAGTACAAGAGATCCAGAAGGTGTTTTCAGTAAAACTTTATTTTTCAGTGCATGAACGGAACACCATGTCAAGGTCATAGTCTATCCTTTTTAATCCATTTTTAAATATTTTCTCTTTTTTTACATAAAAAAATAATGGAGCGATTTAATATACCTCTATTTTTTCCCCCCAGAAAGAGCACTCAGCGAGTATTTATAAAGGTGCTGTACAATGTACAAACATTTACATCTACTGTTCCTACAGAATGTAGAAGATACCACAAGGATTGTTTTTCTAATGAAGCGATGCAAGGCCACAGTATGACACAGAGATGAGATACAAAATGGTCAAAATAAAAGCATTAAGGAGTACAACAGTGCAGGGGACATACAATAATAAGGGCATTATCTGATTCATCAGAGTGAACTGCCTGTACCTGACACTCAGGGTTGGATTTACTCATTCAACCAACCAAACTATTGCACAAAAACCTTCCACTGATTGGCTCATAGCGCATCCTCTCGTAACTTTTAACCTGAAAACTTCCTTATACAATCACGGGCTCTTATCACAGTCAGTCACAGACCTTAACCACCATTTGACTGTCACAGATATTGACTTTATCACACGTTTGCTACGATACTGTGTTCCCTGAGCTCATCTGAATATGTCATATCTCACAAGTTGTATTAGCAGGTATGTTGAGTATATTTACTTTTCTCTGATTTTACAGCAGAAGCTTAAAACATCTAGTAAAGTAACAGTGAAATTAGGCTCATTTTCACTGACCCCACATTTGCAAACAACAAACAGCTCAACTACCCTTAAAATATATAAGAAGGTGGGATCTCTGTATACCTGTATTATATCAGCAACATGCTCAATTTCTCAGTAAACCACCACATCACTCTCTAAGCTCCACTATCCTTCAAGCTACCCTGGCCTACAATCACACAGCAGGATTGACAAATAAGGTAAAACCATCAGGGACATGAACTTGCACAGTATTATATAAATAGCCATTTTGGCTTTAAACAGTAAATCTTTTAGAAAAAAAATGAAACAGCTTTATAAAATAATAATAATAATAATAATTATAATAATAATACTAATAACAATAATGGCAATGCATTGGTAGCAAGTCAACATCACGAATTAAATACAACTCATGGTCATTCTGTTATGCTACAAGGGCAGATGCAGTGCAATGGAATTCAATATATATTTAAAAGTTAGAATCTGCAAAACATGACACATTCAAATATATATATATATATATATTGTATTTCACAATGAGACACGTTTTGAGCGATTGCAAACATTTGGTACAGCGGTTTGCACGTTACCTATACAGTTCATGAACTACAAGATTCATGGTAATTCCTACCACTGAAGTACATTGGGAGGATGGTGAAAGCTCAAATAACATGGGACAAATCTTTAAAGTCTATATCAAAATGTGGAATGGCTTGGTACAGCTACATATACACATATTAATCTATTATCTCAATAAATTACACACTAGTTGGTTATCATACACATGGTAAACAAGATCTCAAACCACAAGTTTCTGGTCTTTTTAATGATACTGTTTGTATGGAGGAGAGTCATGTCTATAACCATAGAACAGTCTAGAGTCCCCGGTAAAGTGAACGCTGGCTGGATTGTATTAGAAATCTGCCTGGTGTTGAGAATGAGAATTATAAACAAGAAACAGGATCATCCTCAGTGATGTGCAGAACACATGCAGTAAAACAAACAGAAGGACCGACTGCATGCAGTTGAGCAAACCTTTGAGAAAATGACAGTCAAAATATCCCACAATGAGACCGAGAGCAAAATTAAACCCTAGATGACAGTCACAAGTGGTGTATACTACAGGTGAGAGGCGAGGGCCTATCTCCTTTCTTTGCATATGGGTCATTGCATTGTAATGGGTGAAGCGCTGTTGGTAGTCGTTGTTCCACAGGAGGCTCCCAGGATTGGCACATATTCACATTTCAAAATGTCTTGCCTGGCAAGGCCCAGGGCATGCCGCACATGCTTAAGTCCCACATCAAAGATGCTAAAGCAGCGAACAAGGCAAAGGGGAGCTGCTACATGCCACACGTGATGTCACAGGCCTCCCAAAAAAGACCTTGTCAAAAGACAAATCTGGACATGGTCCAAAGGTTATAAAAGTGGCACCATGTTGCACTTCTCTGTTTTATGGAAGAACTCAGAAAAACAATCCACCAAGGGTGCTGTTAAATATTCCATGGCACAGCTCAAGTCTGGGTGATTCAATATTCTATCACAAAGGGTCATGAAGGACCTCTGCCTGGGAGAGGATTTTGGCTGAGCTGGGCACTTTCCAAGGGCCGGGGCTAAGAGGTCCCTTTGGGCTCTGCCCGGTCAATGGAATACTCTTCATAGAGGCCGCAAAGTCTTCGTTACTACCGACTTCTTTGGAGTAAGAAAGTGTGTCCTCTCTTCCTTTTGCCTCTCTTGGCGAAACTACAGAACCTTTTCTACTCCATTTATCTTTAAAAGACGACAGTGATTCTCTTTTGTTGATAGCCTCCTTACTTCTGTCTGTAGATTTGCACTTTCCATTAGCATCGCTCTGCCCTGAGTCTTTACCTGTACCTTTCTTGCCCTCTCTGATTGTATGAGGAGATGTCCTGTGGTGGTGAGACTCTCCCACCACCCTTTTAAAACTTTCTTGCTCCCGGCCAGGCCTGGTCCTTTCTCCTCTCCCTTCCATCTCGCTTCCTTGTGTGTATCTTCTGATCTCAAGATTCCCCCCTTTGCCGTTTTTCTTTTCATGATCCAAGCTCTCTCTGCTGGGGGAGTCTTTTAATCTCCTCTGAGGGCCTTGTTGATGCTCTGCGCGCTGCAGGGTTGAAGCTATTTGCTGTCCAGCTTGAGGAGACTTCCTGGGGCTTGTGGATCGTGTGTTTGTCTGTTTCTGAGACGTCCTGTTCCTGTTCAGTCTTTCTTCCTGTGCCTGACTCTCAGTCTTTTTGGGACTGTGATGTTGCTCTTTGGCTTTAGGAAATGTCTCCCCTGTTTTCTTTGGGCTGCTTAGCTCTCTGGAGTCTTTTGTGGGCCTGGTCCTCTTGTAGAAGTTCATATGCTCAGGGGAGGCGGGAGAGAGCCTGTATACCTCCTTGTCTGCCCACTCACCACTCTCCTCCACTGAGCTTAAACCCCTGCTGCGGGGCTTGAGGCCTTGTGGGGATTTGGTGCTCCAGCTGCGGGAATGTTTCAGTTTGCTGGAGAAGGGAGCGGGAACAAAGATGGAAGCCCCAGTGGGATATGAAGAGGACAGGGGTGATGTGTCAGAGAAAAACACCTCTCCGGAATAGCTTGTGGGTGAAATGAGTTTTTGATCATGTTGACCTGTAAGAGAAGCACACAGTTTACATGGGCCTGTGAATATTCTCATTCATCCAGGTCATAGTTATCTCAAGGAAATTGAATCGAACGCAACTGGATTTTTGGTTTTGTCTGTGAAGACGTTTCACCTCTCATCCAAGAGGCTTCATCAGTTCGTGCTTGTTTGACCAGGCTAGCCTGGTCAAACAACATGATCAAAAACTTGTTGGACCAGGCTAGCCTGGTCAAACAAGCATGAACTGATGAAGCCTCTTGGATGAGAGGTGAAACGTCTTCACAGACAAAACCAAAAATCCAGTTACGTTCAATTCAATTTCCTTGAGACACAGTTTACATGGAGACACCAAATGGACACATGAATGTTAGATGTTCCACAAACAATATGGAAATTTAGAGAGAGAAGGAAGAAAAATGATTATAATGAGGGGTTAACAAAGGGAAGATATAGTATGTGAGAAAAAGAAGAATTACCAAGGTAAAAGAGAAGAGGCCACTAAAAGCAGTGAAGATGTTAGTGTTGGTGCTCAGTGTAGTAGCACACAGTAGAAGAAGCTGTACTACCTGCATCAGGGGCAAGAGAAGAAGAGCCAAAAGGAAGCAGATGGTTAGTTATTTCATGAATAAATAAAAAACTCAATACAGAAGGTACATTCAAATCAATACAGGCGGCATTCCAAAATAGGCTCCATTAATTAACAAACGGATGGAGTCATTATCATTAGCTAAACATTAGGTGGATTTATGGATTCAACATGTTTTTAACTACAACTAGTGTGCCCTCCTTATAAACCAGTAAACACATTTAGGAAATAAATCCAATCCATTTGTTAACTTAAGTGTTATTGTGAACTCTAATCAAACACGGCATGATTATCAGTTAGATGAGAAGATTGATACCACTCATATCTCTGCTCTAAATATGAAGCTACAGACAGGAGACGGTTAGCTTAGCTAAACTTAGCATTAAGACAGGAAACGGGGGGAAACAGCTAACCTCTGTCCAAAGGTAACAAAATCCACCTGCCAGCGCCTCTAAAGCTAAAGAATAACATGTTGTATCTTGTTTGTTTAATTTGTACAGCTTCATTTTATAATTAAGTATAAAATTGGCAAGTTGTGATGTTACTGAGGTTATGTGCCATACTTTTTCCTGGCCGGGAGCAGTGACTTGTCACCGTGAAGTTGCTAGACAAATGACCAGACTTCTGCTCCTATCCAGGCAATTGTCAGGCAAATAAACCCTGTGAAACTGTAACTTGTCATTTTTTCACTTAAATGAAGGCAATATATGTTAATTTGTGAAATTTAGAAGTGCTTGTTGGCAGATTTTTTTTTTTGCCTTTGGACGGAGCCAGGCTTTCTGTTTCCTACTCCTTTCAGTCTTTATGCTAAGCTATGCTAATAGGCTGCTGGCTGTAGTTTTGTATTTAATAGACAGATATGAGAGTAGTATCAATCTTTTCGTCTAACTCTGCAAAAAGCGAATAAGCGTATTTCCAAAGCTATTCCTTTTGGAATTTATAATGAAAACACTCCAAATATTTTTCAGAAGAAATAAATGATTATATGTAATTTATAAATCTGTTTATCGTAAATACAGTTGATTCAATTTGTGAATGTCATTTGGTCAACTAAGTACTTAAGTTGCCTTCTATACAATCCTTCCCAGTACTTACTGCCATCTTGAGCCAGGCCCGCCCCAGGTCTCAGCAGCAGTACCACTTTGTTTCCTCCAGCCTGGATCAGTTCAATAGCTCGTGTATGGGAAATGCCGCGTGCCGGCTCCCCGTTAATCTCCACTATCTCATCTCCAACCTGTCAGTAATACAGAAAATGCAAGTGGTATGCTTACACACAAACACGCATAATCAAAGAATCTAAATTTCATGCCACACACACACAGCCTTGTAATACCCTGGAGGTATCCTCTATTATTGGAGATGACAAAATAACTCAGAAGAAAGCATGTAAACATGTCAGTCTGTTAGGATGTAATCAGTGTTGACATTTCTCTCCACCCTTGGATAGGCAAAGTCATGCCCAGAGATCACAGTCTAGCAAGCCTAAGATTGATTCCCGCTAGGAGCTTCTATTCTGTTCCCTCACTGCACCATCTTCCCTCTCGTCCTAATAATAATAATAATAATAATGTGATAATTTCATCCCCATGGGGAAATTCTAATTTGGCTGAACCTCAGCGTGACCTTCCTGGAAACGGTCATTGTCATACTTAAGGAGATAGATAGATAGATAGATAGATAGATAGATAGATAGATAGATAGATAAAAATGTAGAAATAATAAATGATAAACAAGAACAAAATCAAATCACATCTGACAAAAGACCATCTCCCAACTCTTTCTATTTGCTGTGTAAAGAGCTTGAATTACTTTGCTAAATGAAAACAAAACAAAAGTGGCAGCTGTTGAAACACAATTCATTAGTTTAATCTCTGGTGCATTCAGCACACGGCAACAGAAATTATATTTTTTTTCTGATTTACCTCTTGCCTTCATAACTAGTAAATGTGCAAAATTAGATTTCAGCAATGTAATGGTCTATATAACATCACACCAAACTGCATCTAACAATATTTAGCTTCCCAAGACTGCGTTGACTTTTATTTAATAAAGTATCAAGTTTTTTTCTAGTTAGCTGAAGGCCCTGCGGATGGCAATGGCGATATCTGTCTGTCTGTCTGTCATTTGCCCGGTCTGTAACTTTCGTCCAGAGCGAGACATCTCAACATTACTGGCTAAATGCCCATGACATTTGGTGTGGATATTCATTGTCCAGAGAGAATGCATCTTAATGATTTTGGTGACCTCCTGACCTTTCTTGTAGCCCCACCACAATGAGCTTTCCTTTAGCTCAGCTCTGCACAGGAGATATCTCATAATCTGATAACCTCATTTCAATGAAATACTCTAAGGACATTCATTAACCCTTTGGGATGATGACCTTAGATATTAATGATGCCAGGACCTTTCTTTGTAGTACCAACCTGAGGGCAAGCTTTAGGCTTTTGGAATAGCAAGAATAGCAAAATTAGCAGTATGTTGTTGTCTCCATTCAACACTGAGTATTGTGGGGTGTAACAAGTATTGCAGCCTCTCATTGCCACTAGTAGTGCTTTAGACGTTTTGAGTTAGTATCATCTGGCCACAGACACAACTCAAACTTTCCACAGGTCAAGGGGGTCATCGGACAAAATTTTTTTATCCAGATAAAAAACATAAAAAACATCAACAAGTAGAACTTTAAAGTCCCTCAGAGTGTCTCTAACTTTAGTTTTTTTTCAGTTAATTTCAGCAGCAAGTACCAAAAACTCTTCCCCATTTCAGACTTGATATGATATTTAAAGGCAGGAAAAAAAAAAACATTTTAATTATAAACGTTATAATAATAAAATATAATAATAATAAAAAGGAACGCTCACATGGATCCTTCCATCCAGCTGAGCAGGTCCATCCTCAGCCAGTCTCAGGATGTACAGGCCCATGTTGTACTCTGTTCCCCCTCGCAGACTAAAGCCAAAGCCCCTGGGACCCCTCTCTAACTCCACTGTCAGACAACCCTACACAGCATAAAGACAACACTCATTAGTCATTAATACACTCACATACAGACAAATGAAGACATGAAGCAACATTCATGCACACATTCACAAACATATACATAAAAAAAAATACAGTATATATAATTTTTATAATTAATAATATAATATATATTAATATATAATATATATATATATGTAGAAATAATAGATTTTCATATAGTCATAAAGATTGGAGATTATATGCCTATGATATAAAAATCTGTGCCTTGAGCAGTTTAACCTTCAGATAGTTGCTAAGACAACATACAGCGGAAGGAATAAGACAATTATTCTTACCTGGTTGGGTCCTGTCACACACAGCGTTCCCTGCTCACTAAGTGAAAGACTTTTGTGATCAGACCAGTTGACTCCTTCCCTTTTCTCCTCCATGTCCAGGTTATAACTAAAACAAACAGACATATTTCTTCAGTAATACATGCTGTAAACAGCATGCTGCAGGCCACAAACACAAAAAGCCATCATGCAAACCTTGCAATCTAATTTAACGCTGGATATTAAATAGGAGAGGGCTGCATTTTTCACACTTGCATATTTTCATTTGTATGCTGTATTGTACTGTATATGTTCTATACTGTACACATTATTACCTTACCTTACATTTTTATGTTTATTACACCGGTGTCATTGTTGAGATAAATCTTCTCTAGCCGTTCCATTTGCTCTAAAGGCAACCCTCCCTCCTACTCCACACACACACACACACACTTTATTTCATGTCGAGTCTAATTACAGAGGATTTTTTGTAGTTTCATGAGAATTTGTCAGGGCACGTAGCAACATTGTTATATTAATATCACCATAACAATGCTGTAATGTGATTTATTTTCAATTCTAGAAGAGAGAGTTCTTGTTGCATTTCCTGTCTACCTCTGTGTACACCCTCCTCGGGCCAAAAGTGGGGGTGGAAACAGTAAGTAAGAGCCCCAACAGTGAGCGAGGAGTTGGCCATTCCGATTTGAAGAGAAAAAAGGCAGCACAATAATTTTCTCAGTATTGCCTAATGTGACATGTTTTGTAAATGTAAATTTCTGTCACTTTTAAAGTACAAATGGTGGGAGCCCAAAATATGACTTGCAAGAATACATTAATTAACTTCTACTGGGTACTGACCGAGCACACTGGGTAGGTACGTAGTTAGTATAATCAGAGTATATTTCAAGCTAAAATCTACTGGTATGCACAAGATGTTTGGACAGTTTCAAAGGCCCTCCCCCGCCCTGGTGACTGAAAGCTTTGTTGTTTTGCTTTTACGCTTCCCTTTTGTGTGAGTGCAGATTCTTACCGTTCATCCTGTAGTGCAGACCGTTGCCCCATGGCTCTGTGCTGAAGAGCTGGACTCTGTTTAGCTGAACTGGCTCCAGATGGAGGGCCCTTGTATTCTAAAATACATTTTGATATTACAACGTAATCTATTGTTTCATATTTAAGCTAAAAAAGTTCATAATTTAATTATTTTTGACAACCTGAGGAAAATTTAGCCTGCAAAATTATAAGCATTATTATCAGACTTAGAAATGCACAAGCATTCCAGTTACATAAAGATGTAATTTGTTTAATTTTCATTCATTCAGTCCTTTCAGAGGAACAGGGATCTGCTTTTTCAAATTTGGAATACCTCAATTTAGAACTAAATTCTTAATACTAACACCAAAATATTAATATCTTCTTATTAAGTGTATGGTTGATTACTTTGATTACATGGCTGCAATAAATATGCAATGCAATAATGTTTAAAAATTGGATTGAACCGAATCGATCACAAGACCAACATACTACTTCAACAAATGCAGATGTGGGCACTGAGATTCTCACCGTCCTCAGGAACCACAGTGAGGGTGACAACATTGCCGGCATCCTTGATAAGCTGAACAATGTCATTGTGAGAGAGCTCGATGATGGAGCGCCCGTTGACCGCTGAGATACGATCTCCGACGTGCAGCAGGCCACAACGGTCGGTGGGACTGCCTTCAATGATTCGGCCAATTTTGTGTGGAATAACTGAAATGGCAGATAGGGAGAGAAATGAGACATTAAGACCCAGATAGAGTGAGCATTATGAAAACCTTGAAATATAGCTAGAAAGCCAACATAATGGTAGATTTATGATGCAAAGAGAGTATGTATCAGCTACAAATAGAAACGCATCACTCCTTGCATATAACTATTTCTTCTATGCCTCTTTAAATCGGGTTATACCATAAATGCACGGAGGCTAACAGAAATCCCAGTGAGTCTCCTTCTTTAGTGAGGCTCAACAGTGTTCAAATCCACATATGACTGTCTAGTTTATACCCACCTGCTACAAACTATAATATATTATATCTTACCATGACACCAGAAAACCAGTGATCAGTAAGTCTTTCTCCTACTGTCTTTGTCTGTTGCCTGCTGCAGTTTCTTAATGATTTTATGAAAATGAAGTTATTGTGGGCTCATCCATTTTGCACTTGTAGTATACCAAACATGCGTTCCTATATAGATTGTAATGTCACGTTTGTCAGAAGGACCAACAACATTAAAATCTACAGCTTAAAACACAAGTGATGAAACTCTTAAACAACTGATGCAGGATTTGAGAGACCAGACTCTCACCTCCATGCGGGGGTTTACTCTTGGAGGTGAGGATGACAAAGCCAAAGCCCTCGGTGTCTTTGCGGTGGAGTGTGATGTCAAAAGACTCATGGTCCAGAGCGCTGGGCATTGGTAGGCGAGGTAGCTTGGGAGAACCGTTCACCAGCACTGGAGCCATTTCCTGAGCCTCCTCCTCCGTCGCATCTGAAACGAAAGGATACAGATGCTAATGTATTTGTGTTTGGTGCCCCGTTGTTTGTATTTGTGTGTGTGGGTGTGTGCATTCCTGAGGGTTTTTTACAGAACGGTCTGGAGTTTCTGTTTGTTCATGTACAAGAAATATGCAAATAAAAGTAATAAAGTGGTGTCTTGTAACTGAATATTATAAACAGAGTCACAGTGGAGCAGTATGATCTACAGAATGAGCATGTTGAAAGCGGTTGCCAATGGCTACCGGTGACTATGTTAGTGGAAAGATAACTACCCAGACATTCTGTGCAAGGTGTGTAATTCCCTGAATCCATAACTGAAGCGGTGATCCTCCAGATCATTACAAGAGTTCACTTGAATAGAACAAACAACATGTCCAGTGTTGGATTTTTCACTGATTAACTGTGAGTTTATTTCAAATAGTGTTTTATTTTTAGTACATACATTTATTTCTAACCATCAAACTGCTGTTGTGTCTGTCAAAATATAAAATGCATCACTTCCCATGTGTCAGGTGATTTTTATATATTATATATATTGGTGGTTTAGAGCAACAAAGTTTTCATGATCTAGACACACTGTAGGATGGCTCACTGTTATTTTATCAAAAAATTACTTCCATTTATTAATATAAAAGTGGCAGATTATTACTCAAGTAGACTAAGATAAAATATCTAAATTGTGTCAGGTGTTGTTCTGCTTGTTACTCACCTCTGTAGATGACCTTCCTGCGTACAGTCAACATAACTTGACCGTTACGGGCAGCGTTGGTCATCAGATCCAGCACCTGCTTGTGTGAACGACCTTTAACCATCACACCATCGATGCCAATGAGCTCATCTCCCGCTCTCAGACGTCCGTCCTTCTCTGCAGCTCCGTTGGGCACAATAGCCCCAATGTACACCTGGGGAAAGACATTCTGATAGAGGGTTAGTATGATGGAGAACTGGCCTTTGAAGAAATAGAAATTCTAATAATTATTAAGGTATATAAAACCTTTATAAGAGCTAGCAAATTCTATAATTTTGGAGTTCCACATCAACAGCTTTCTTTATAGTGTCATCTTTCCATAATAGAGATTAAAATACTTAAAATATGCATAAAAGAGTGTTGTATAGACTTACTGGCTGTTGTGGACCTTCTCCTCCCAGAACACGAAAGCCAAAGCCCGTTTCAATGTCTCTCTTTAGAAAAACATCTATGTCTTTGGTGTGAGGCTCTGTGGATGAGTAATACTCTATCACTATTGAGTGGGGGTTCAAGGTTGGAGATTAGGTTAAAAAGCAACTTCTGAGAACAACTGATGGTGCGTTGGTCTACACTTACGTCTGCTCTCCAGCAGGGCTTTGGACTTCAGGTACATCTCTGTGGCGTCTCGTTTGGGAGAGTCGGCAGAGCGCAGGGTGCTCGTGTTGGAGTGGTAAGGCAGGGCCTGGGGGGCTGAGTCTGTAATACCGTCCAAAGTCTCTGTGCTGGCCATCATTTCCTGTCTCTGAAAAGAAATACATGTGCCATCAACACCATATATTGCTTCAAGTATCATTAGTTACAATATAATTAGATTTTCGATTTTCATTAGATCACATATCCTTTGGTATTCACCTATGAAGGACATCACACATTTTATGGATAGTCTCTACAGCTCATTATCCCAAACAAGTGGCTGAGCGTCTAATGGTGATAGATTACCAAAAGCAATAAAGGTCACTTCATTGGCTTGCTTTTTTTT
>NTHP01000100.1:1239554-1273025 GCA_003416845.1 Oplegnathus fasciatus
AGTATCTACTGTATACCACCAGGACGGTGTATGTGGGATTGACTCAAAATAAACTAGAGTGTGTGTGTTCATGGTAATAAAGGAACATGTCACTCAGTGCAACAGTGAGGCTGACTGATGCTTTTTTAACAGTCTTTTGACAACAATGGAGCTCTATATCACAGAGGAATAATATTAGGCTTTGGTTACACAGACAATACTTGTTGGTAGGATCAATTCATTGTTGGGTTTGATCTTTTAATGGCGTTTATTGACAGGAAGAAAATCTTATCCTTTAAGGTAAGTGGTTCAACATAGAGTAAAAGGATGAAAGTACACACATGCCAAAGGTTATGAATCATACTTGAAAAGGTGCCCTTTGGCTAAATTCATACTTGCCACTTTTATGTGACTTTTGAGATCTGCAGCTAAAATTGGCTTTTAGAAGACAACAATGTACGTGTGTGACTCAGCTGGAAACAACTGCTCTGCGTATGTCAATCTAAAGCTACATTCTACCTCTATCTCTTCCTGTTGCACAGGGTGATTGGACACTTCCAATCACAGTGTGTCCATTTCTATACCTAGTTTTCAAGATCACAACAGCAGCTTCCTAGATTGGCTGGAAAGTAACAACGGCACATTTTCCCTCTCATTTCCTGCAGTTTTAAAAACACTATAATGTTTGGAGGCATGTGTGAGGAATTTAAATGCAGGCACCCAAATGGTTCAGCAGTCAGAAACATCCACCGCAGACATGAACGGCTGCGAATGAGTGTAACTTATCACAGTCAGTGTGGACTCCAGATGTCCACACTGTCCCCTGGATCAAGTAAAGCTCATTTACATAATCACATTCAAATTGCTTGATAAACTCAACACGGAATGTTTTTCCTTCTTCCCCCCTGTGAGTGCTGAAATAACCATTTGACTGCACGTTTGCTTCTGAAGCCAGAGACAGAGGTAATGGAGGGAGAATGAAGCAGAGGGAGGAAATGAGTGTGGCGTGTGCGAGCCTGTACTTGTGTGGGAGAGTCCAAGGAAGATCTCTGTGCCAATGTTGTGGGCAGACTTTGAAAGCCAGAGGCAGACAAAACCATCAGATCCACCGCATCAAACAGCCATGGTTTTTGATTTCTCATGTGTGACTCAATTGCGTTGTAAATCTCCAGTGACGTTATTCAGCATAATTGGGAAGACATCTTTCTTACTACATCAATGGAGCAACAGCAGCTGCTGTTTCCAAGAATGCACCTTGAACAGCAGAATTTAAAAACAACTGTCGTTACAAGGCCAAGAGTTGACTAACAGGGAAAGTACCGTGTATACAATGTACTCAACCTATCAGAGCAAAGCAGACACTGAGCACATGTGGGCACAAAGCCTGGTATGTTGTATAGCTGACAAGAACCACAGTATAGTCTCCATTGCAGGTTTAGCTGCAGCAACCCCTCATATAATATGGAGCTCAAAATTGCCAATATTCAATAGATAAATAATACTATATATGAAATATATAATTTCATATAATAATAATAATAATAATAATAATAACATGAAATAAAACTGACACTAGGAAAAGTGTTGAAAACGGGCATTTTCATTTGGAATAAAAACACTATGATGGAATAAAAATTGTGAAAATAAGAATGATGAAATTACATTTAATAAAAATCAGTTGAGATTTAAAGTTATAATCTCGAAGATTTTCATTTTGTTGTCTTTCACGGCACCTATGGCAATAATCGGTAATTGCAGGTGTGTTTTTGGACCTCACTTAAGTTTCAGTTTCAATTTCATCGTCTGTAGTCATCGACCTTTCCTTTGTTTGTTCCGCCATAGTAACCGTTTACTCACAACGCCAGCAGAGACTGGAAAAAAACAGTACGCCGCTTCACACACAGGTGAGTTGACGAGCGAGTCTGTTGCATTAAAGCCTTGTTTAAAGCCTAACTGTGCTGCTGCTTGTGATTTTTCCAGGAAAGTCGCTCCCGACACCCGGGTCACAATGCTGCAAATGCAAGGGATTTCATCGAGGGGCCATAGGCTCAATCACCTCAATCACCATTGTGTTGCATCATTTGGTGAAAGATAGTGACTTAACAGACATTTATTTAAATGAAAATCTTCGAGATTATATCTTTAATAATATATCCAATTATTTCACAACACATTGGTTTCATTCATATTGGTATCTGTACATATTCATATGTCTTATTTATGTTTTAATAGTAGTAATTTCCAAGATATAAAACTCCCTGGGAATGTCATACTGGAAATCTATAAAAATCAGAATTCTAGCCTGAGGTGTAACCGTCGACTGACGATGCTTTGGTTTCATCACAGCAACCATCTGACAGCTCACTAGGTTGTGTAATCGGTAATCAGGGGCGAGATGGCGGTTTCCTCAGTCCCCACACACCTGAGCAGAGAAATGTCTGATTATGCTTGGCCTCTCTGATGTGCTGTTCCACCAGCTGTTGCCACATGCACCGCTAAAAGTCGGCCTCCTCCCCTGCATTCCCTCTCTCACTCCCTGAAACCCTGCCAGCGCTACGAGCCTGTCTATCTCCACTGCGGCAGCACTGTAATCTATTATACATCCATTGTAATGAAAACATACTTAATTTATAATGTTTATTGCAGGAGAAAAATTACTTGTCAACCTAAAGAGCAGACCGTTGCTGCAGCACTGAAAACAACTTGTGTTATATGAGCGAACCGGGGAAGAAAAGGCTCATTTTGACAATCTATTATTGTTTGAGGCTACTTGAAGGTTGACACGTTCAGCTGACCTTGCATGAAAAGATGACGTTCCCACTGCTTTCTATTCCCAGAAAACATATTTATCACATCACTCTGACTGAGGTGAGAGGGTTGGCCTCTGTGCAGAGCATAAGCCAAAGTAATTAAACTACAGTTATATTTTAGACAATTAGCTGATGCTCATGTCCAGAGTGATTCACTGTGAGTACAGAAATAGAACAAGCTCAGTGAAAAAGTTACATGACTCCAATGAAGCCAAAACTAGTCCTGTTGGTCTTGAATATCACACATAATAGTGAAGTAATAGAGGTATTAGGTCAATAATAAGTAATAATAGGTAATAAGAGAACAATAAGGGAAGAATGAGCAGCAACAAAGAGATTCATCATTTGTCATTTTAGATGGCTTCAGTCTTACTGGAATTTCTTGTGGTGTTGTTTTTTTTCCCAGACAGACAATGAGAGTGTTAGTCAGAAAGCTGGTGGAAGTAATTACAGTTCTACATGTATTTGCATGTCTTATAAACCTGAGGGAGACGTCAAAACCCATGAGACATGGTGCAATTATGATATTTTCAAAGGTCACTTTCCCGCGTGTTAGAGCAGCAATGTGGCAGTTGCAGGTTTCCATGTGTGCAAAATTTAATTCTGTGTGTCCTTTACTCAACTCCTTTGCGTTTATGGGAAGTTTTTTTTCTTCTCCTAACAATCCAAATGGAGAAGAAGCTGAAGAGGGGGACATGTTCTGCAGTGCTGTTGTTACCTTGGGAAGGTGCTGCTGCGGCTTGTTGGATCGCAGCTGTCTCCTGGCTCAGCTTCTTCTTTGCCTCCAGGACTGGGTTCTCAAACTGGGTTTTCTGGTTGATGTGGCTGCAACATAAACAGACTCTGATTTAAGAGACTTCCATCACACACACACACACACACACACACACACACACACACACACACACCTCTGACTTATTGAGCTTACAGCACCATTTTTCTGCAATTAATTATGTATGCACCTTTTCTAATAGAGGGATGCTATAGTGGCGCCATTATAAATACATTTATAACACAGCACACATACAGTAAAGGCTGGCTTGGCTCCTCTTTATGTGGGGAAACTACTATGGCTTTTAGCAATTTAATATTGTAGGAAATGAACCCCCCGACTGCCAGCAACATCCTGTTCCTCTACAACAAGGTAAACAGCCTGTTGTCCCCCTGGCATAAGAACCACAGCCATTGTTTCATGGTGAGCTCATTTCAAGCTAAAACACTGGCAGCTACAAGCTCCATCTATATGCCATTGACTCTCCTTGTCCAAACAGTGCGAGTTTCTCTCTCATGTCACTTCTACCTAGGAGGGATCCTTCTGCAGTCTGAGCAATAAAACAACGCCAGCGTTCCCATTTTCTTTTCATCCCAACAGATTGCTACCTCTCCCTCCAGCCCCCACTCTCCTCCCTCCACGCATTCTAGTTGAAAATCTCCCCACCTCCCTCTACTGCTGTTACAATGGCTGTGTTTCGCTGATTTCCTGCTGGGGTGGTGAGCACAAAAACACATTTTGCACACAGACAAATATACAAACGATATGCAGACATATAGACAGACTTACATTCTATACACACGCTTCTTACACAAACACTGGCAGAACACAGCGAGAGCACAATCAGCGTTGTGTTCACATACAGGTCACTGCAATGTTACCCGCAGAGCTTCATTTTGCCACCCACTGATAAACAATGGGAAAATCCTGATCAGAATTTTCAACTCTTCTCCTCACCCGAGATGAACAAAATGAGCTGTGTGCTACATCCGTTTGTTTATTTTTAGACAGTATTGATTTATGCCAGTCCACTGCTAATGTACACTAAGCAGTGTAATATGCACTTGTGCTCTCATCCCTCTTGTGAAATGCGTTTGTGTGTTATGTGCATCTGCAGGGAACAAGTGTGATAAAACAATTTGCACCGTTTGCGATGATGGAGGCTGGAGTGCTTCGAAATTACATCTATCAATAAATCAGTCAGACTTACTCAACATAGTATGTGCCGTACTGTGGGTCGTCAATTTCCTCCCAGCCGTAAGGTAGCTCTGCAAAAAGAAAATAGTGTGCCATTGTGTTGTGGGAAGATGCACATAAAGAGCACACATAAAGGTAACAGAATGGAGGACATCTGGGAGTTGTAACCCGTTCAACATGGTGGTGAGGTACAGCAGTAGTTACCAGTGTATTTTTTTCCCCCTGACTGGGGCGTTTAGCATAAGAAAGTAGCCATGAAAGTAGCCTACAATAATTTAGTGAACATTTCTGTGGTTTCAACAAGCAGGCCGGCTGGAATGGCTGATGTACGTCATGCCCTGATGAACATATCAGGCAGAGGGAGAGAAAAAAGAGAGAGAGAGAGAAAAGAGCTCTTCACGCAAGAGAGAGCTTTGGAGTTGCTTTTCAGAAGCAACACACCAACTTGCTTTCTGTCCGCCTGTAAAAACCCATTAAAACCCGGCTGGAAGGGTCTGACTCTTTCAGCCGTGGCCACTCTCTGTCTCTGCCTGCACTTAAGCCCACATTAGCATCCTGGGGATACAAAGGCTCATCTGGAATTCCTTAAAGTAGAACCCAGCTCTAGATTTCCAGAAAATGAGGCCACGTGACTGTGATGCTTAGGGTTACTCTTAGGTGACATGTCATTTCAAAGATAAGTCATATTTTACCCTAGCTGGTTATTTAATTAAATGTGCAAAAATGTGTGAAGTGATGGATCATGTAATGTAGGGCATGTACAATAGAGGTATGCCCTTATGTGCAGTAGTTAATGCAATGACTGTATGCTTGAGTAGCGCAGTCTACATACCTCCATCCTCACACTTCTCAGGGGGTTTCGCCTTCTTTGCCAAGCGGGGGTCCAACCATGTGGTCGTCTTGGTATTGTGACTGTGGAGCACAAAGAGCAGCCAGTAAATATCAACAATAAAAACCTGTGCCAGCAGTGAAACCGCTGCTGAGGCACACGTAGCCAACAAAAGGATGTGCCACGACAGAAATACGACAGCCTTATTCTCCTGCATAATATGCTCTCGCGCACAAGGGTTACTGGATTCATCAACAAACATCTGATCCATTGGTTTACATTCAGCTGTCACATTACCGTGTTCATGGTTAGGTGGCCTTTTCAGGGGGGAGAAAAAAACCCTCTGAATGTGAAACACGACAAACTCGTTTATCCTCAAATGTGTTAAATAACTGGGGTGTGTAATCAGGAGGAAAATCACAATGGTCTTCTGATATCTTCAGAGACAAGTGGCTTAGAGCCAAATATGAATATAACACACAGGCTTGCACGCACACACGCATGCATGTATGTACACCCATACACATATGGGCCTCTGAGAGAGGTTTGTGTACTCGACTGTTCTAAAATCAAAGTATTGATTGGTTTAGCGAAGGAGTTTAACATGTTTTTATGTAAAGAAAAGAGTTGAAACAACTGTAGGAGTCACTGGGAATAAATTGGAGTATTTATACCTTCCTGAAGCTCTGGGCTTTATTTATGCAATAAGTGTGGGGCCAAGAATCATTTGAACTCTTGTCAGTCAAGTTTGTTATCATGGAACGATCAATATGTGCGTATTTTATCCAATTCACTCTTTCCCTTACATTTGAATGTGTTGTTGTTGAGCTGCCATTTTTTAATCATTCAGTGATGAGACATTATGTGACTTGTAGATCACAAACCCATCATTACACACTCTGGATCAAACCTAACCCTACTGTTGGGCTGATTAGATACTGATTTGATGCTGACAGAAACATTTATCTGTGTTTCATGTGTATAAAGAAGATAGCAGAAAACACAGTGCTGTATTAAATCATATATACAAACAACCCTTTCATTTTTAACATCACATCTTGCAGCATACCCCACTGCAGTTGTAAAATGACATAATTAACAACAAGGAACAAGACTCAAGTCGTCAGTTGCCCTAAATTTCAACCGTCATCATCCAGCATAAAGACCTTACTAAACCTGATCAAGCTAATATCATATCATATTTACCTCATCTTACCGTTACGACTTCTGTTATTCTAGACTGTTTTCAGCTGCAGATTAATACACATTTGTTGCACTGATATGTATTCATGGCAGCAGGCCAGTATATTTAGGACCGTCATGTTCATGGTAATGAAGGAACTTTTCACCCAGTGCAATGTTGTGGCTCATTGATGCGTTTTTAATAGTTTCTGGCAACAGGCTACCAGGCTTTGGCCACACAGGCAATTCTTGTTAGTAGAATCAATTCATTGTTGAGGTCTTTTAATGGTGTTTGTTTGCAACGAGAAAAATATAAAATTGTACTTTACATTCAGTTGCCAGTTCATTAGGTACAACAACAGTCCTGCAATAAATCCTGCCTTCATATTGGAGGATGTATTTTGTGGTGTGGCTGAATTGTATTGTGTTATACTGACAGGTATTTTGTCCACCCCATTTGTATCGATGAGGGTAGGCTAAATAACAGAATCACATCTCTGTATAATGTAATACAGTTTAACAGCACCACAAAATAAGTTTTCCAAAATGAATCAACACCTTTTGTAAAACAGTTTCAACAAAAACTGAACATTATAACCTTCATGAAGGGAAGATTTATTGCAGGACTGTATTAGACTTTAGTTTTAGCTAGGTGTACCTACAGTAACAAACTGGCAATTGAATGTAACTCTCAGCTGTTACTGTCCCTGCCCTTCTCTTTGAACAGAGGGTATAATTTATCAGGCTACCTCCAGTTGAAACTCTATAAACTTAGTATGCACGGCAATTCATGGGATATTATCTATCTAATAGAGCTAAATGTGTTTTACAAATTCTGATTCATTAAAATGTTTGTACTAAAATGTAACATGTATATAGTGCTGAAAGTAATGATTATTTTATTATTTTATTTATATTATATTATATATATTATTTATTTATTTTTAGTCTATAAAATGTCAGAAAATGAGTACAAATGCCCATACAAGTTCCCAGAGGCCAAAGGTGTCTTCTTTCAGTTAAAAATCCAAACGGACTCTTTATAATAATATACGATATTGGAAGATGATGGAACCCACAGACGTCTGCATTTTATTTGATAAATCACTTAAAATGTATCAATTGTTCACTAAAAATACTGATGAATGGTGCTCATCAATTAGTCGGCTGATGAATTGTTTCAGCACTAAATTGTCACATGACCCCCAGGTTTTGTCTTTCACTTACTCTATGAAGTAGACCATGCCGGTCTCAGTGTAAGCCATCTCCCAGTTAAGGGGCAGCGGCTCCAGGCTGTCATCGCGGGGAAGAGAGCTCCATGTACGGAAGTCCATGGTGCTGCTGGACTGGGTGTAGCTGGGCACTGCTTTCCTCCAGTCTGCCCCCTCTTTGTGCTCTGGAGAGAGTGAGAGAGGAAGGATGGATTAAAGGGGAAAAACAGGGAGAAAACAGAGCGGACAGAGCTGAAGGTTAGCCTGCAGGGACACCTCTGCCCTCCTGTTTTCCTGCCTGCTGCAGGGAAGTGGAGGGAGAGCTGATGTCGCTCATATTTGCATGTGAGTGATGATGTGTGTGTGTGTGTGTTCGCCAAAGGGCTGTTTTGCATTTGCATGTGCACACAGTGTTAATGCTTAGGCCTATGTGTATATGTACATTCCCTGTGGGTTGCAATGATAGAGGCAGGGATTCACATTAGACAGGGCTATTTGAGCCACAGGGCAGTTTCTGTATGATAATACTTAACTGCTGCTCACATATATTCTATTGCATTTGCAGACACTCCCCTTTAATGACAAACTGCTCTACAATGAACATGAAACATACAACAAAGGCCCTCCTAATTCACTTAGCACTTCATGCCTTCCTTCAGAAGATGGTTATAAAAGGATGAAACACGAGTGCTTTTCATCCCTTTCTTTTTATGTGGAGCTAACCTTCTCACAACAGAGGATGATGCCGAAAGATGTTACGCACACCACAAAAGAGCATTTCTGGGGGATGCATTTCCTAAAGATCATTCCACCTTCGTTTTAGATTCAATATATAATTGCTAAAAATCCAACCACAGGGCCCCTTGGCAGCGTCAACATGTTTGTTATTTCCAGCATCTAAAACACTTTCTTCTTTTGCCGCTCTGATCAAAAACACACACACTTGTGCTTCATATTTAAAAGGCACAAACAAGCAGAGAAAATGCACATGTGCTTGAAGATGTTGTATATGCTCTAGCCATGTAAACACTTGGAACCAGCATGAGGGCAGAGCCTGGAGGAGAGCTGAGGTCATCAGGTTCACAGCAGGGTGAGGGCCCACTCGAAGATACGAGTCAGATGGGTTATAGAGGGACTGCGAGAGAGAGGAGGGGGGTGGGGGGGGTGAGGGTGGGCTGATAAGGACACTGAGCAAAGATGGGGGAAAGCTGCAGTCAAGAGTTCAGAGACTTAGAGCTCACATTTTCCATTAACCTCTTTTTTCATTCGACCATAACTCTGCCCATCTATGGCTGGTCTGAGACTTCTCTGCCACAGCTGTGGGCTGTAGCAGAGCAGTCATTTGTGACTGGTTTCTTTCCATAAAAAGAACTCCTGGATGTCTGGGCATCGTTTTGTGTTTGATTTCAATATGACAGAGCGGTTGGGTAAACAGACTTTGGATTTCTGTGAATCCTTTGTACAGCTGAGCAAGCAGTGTTTGAGCCGTGACTGTCAAAACAATGTTTCATTCTGTAAAAAAAAGTACAATTTTCAGCTTGGACTTGCCTCAGCGTTAACCCCAATTCTCTTGCTATAAAAACCCAGGTATGGTGCACGGTATGCAACCTATTTCTGCTGCAGGGCTGTTCTCCTTGTGAGCATTAAGGACAGATTTGTTCCTTAGAGAGCCGAGGAGTTGTCCTGATTGATCACATATACAGTGTCCTGCTCTCTGGATGAGACTTTCTCAAGGTGACCTGTGGTGCAGTATATTAGACGGTAACAGTAACAGCATTGCCAGTGGAAGATTTATCAACAGTGTAGCTAGCCAGCACATTTGAATATGTGTGTGAATACTGTCACATTGGAGACAGCATGTCAGCCATGTTTAATCACTAAATGTGGCTTAGCAGCAGATCATTAAATGGTTTGTTCACACAAATTATAAAAAAAAACATACTTTCTCACTTCATTTTTGTGGTATCTAGGCATGCAGATATTTTTGTTTTTATTTGCTCTGGTTTTGAGATAGGACTGCTGACAGTGAGGTCTGTGGATTATCTGCAGAAGAACGATTATTTTCATTATTGTCTAATATGCTGATTATGTTCTCAATTAATCAATTAGACTATAAAACATCATCAAAAAGTTGAAAAAAAATCACAAGTTCCCAGATTCCAAGACGCTGTTTACAAATGTCTTATTTTGTCTCACTGACAGATTAGTACAGTTTACTAAAATGTAAGACAAGAAAAAGCAACAAATCCTCACATTTAAGAAGCTGGAACCATCGAATGATTGTCGTTTTTGCTTGAAAAATGAAAAGCATTAAACTGATTACCAAAATTGTTGCAGATTAATTTTCTGCCGATCGACTTAGTGATTAATCAACTAATCGTTTCAGCTCTAATCCAGAAAAAGGGGGCCACTCTTTCCTCTGATGTTGCTGTTAAATTTTTGTAATTTGTCAAAGCTGTGACCTAGAGGTCCTTATGGGACCGCTTGGTTCTCAGTAACTGAGACCCGGCCTAATTATATTCAGTCTACTAGGGTCAGAGAGGGTCCCGTTCTATTGCCACAGGTCTGTCTGTGTATCAATATGTCTGAAATATGAGTGAATCCAATACCCAAATGGCAAAAATGAGAAAAGAGAAAAGAGTTGGAGCCGTTGTTCTCTCTCTGAGTCTGTTTAGGTCAACTGCATTTGAAGTGGATTTAATTATACTTGGGATTGGTTCTGTTCTCAGGTTCCTTTCTTTGTGTGGGGACTAATTTATGCACATCGGCTCCTGGTAGGTTTTCCATGGTTTTGTTTCAGATCAGATCCAAAATTTTGGATCCTCTCTACCGATGGCACCACAACCAAAATTCTACACCCCCCCATTGTATTGTGGAGGTGGCAGAAATGTCAGAGACAGAGACAGTTTCCTGTGTAACAAATCTCCTTCATCTGGCACCTAATTAGGAAAAAAAAAAGTGTAAACACCTTTTGATCTGGATGTACAAGATACTAAAACCTTGACTGACAAATGAATGACAAGCAAATGGGACGAGAGCTTAAGAAAGATGATCAGTCTCCTCAGGAAGATGTAGTCAAACAATCTTTTAATGCCGTTTTATGTGGCGGACTGAGATGTGCACAGTACTGTAGTGTCCTCACTGGGCCCACCAAACTGTATACAATCTGCAACAAGCCAAAGTCTTTATGTCTTACAAGAGAAACAGACAGTGACATTGACCTAATGTGGCAATTCCACAACCAAAGGACAAACAGAGTATAGCAGAATCTCCATTATTTAATATGACATTCTGTGCTTTGACATTTACTGACCGGGCAATCCATTGACCAGCGGTGGCCTCTCATCATCATCTTCCTCCTCGGGGACCGCGCTGTCCTTCCTGTCCATCTTACTGACTGAGGTGGTGCGTTTTCTGGGTACCTCGCCACCGTAGTCTTCATCAAACAGCACCTGATCCACCAGGTCAGGCTGCACCAGGTTGGGCTCCGCTGGAGGCTTTGGGGTCCCATAGTAGTTACCTTACAGAGTAAAGGATGGGAGGAGCAGAGAGAGGAAGAGAAGAAAGAGAGAGAATTACTTATTACTCACCACAAACAGATAAGAAGCCACAGAAAATGAAGCTAGAGTGCGGACCAAGATGAAAGGGAAAAGTACAGTAGTGTGCAATAAACTACACTCACATGTTATGTGAGGGAAGGAGACACAGTCAGAGCGACCATTCACTGTGTCTAATATCACTCCAATTCACCTGATTTAAATCAACAATTAAATCTCAAAATGTCACACACCAGCACTCAAGGTTGACTATTTACAAGAGTCAGAGGTCTGCTTCCTCTGCATGATTTTCACGATTCTTAACCCCCTGCTTTGTTTTCCCTCAGTAACTGCACCACAGGGCTGTCATGACTCATGTAACATTAAAATCACTTCACTTGGAATTTGCCAGCAACTAATTACACTGATCATTGAATACAGCAATTATCTATCTCTCAGCTTGCTTTTTTTACTAATGAAGAAAAACCTTCTGTTACGGATTATAAATATTCAGTGGGATAACAGCGCTCCGTAAAAATGAGGGGATAGAGTGCAAAACTTTGTTAAATTATTTGCTCATTTAGCTCATGGGGTGATCCATCTATGTATGGCTGGTGAGCAGTATGTGGAACTCAATTTAGATGTAGAATAAGTAATTATTCAACCTCCATTAGGATTATAAATAATGTGCATACTAATTTATATCCCTATCATTTATTATGATTATTTGTTTGCTAAATGCTGCTCTGTCAGATGTGTTTACGCAATAATATCAAATTAATTTTTTGGCATTCCATTTGTAAGGTCAAATATTTACTCAGTTCTTACAATAAGTGATCATCAGATTAAGCCTCCTCAGCTAAATCACGATTTATAATTAGATTAATTAAAGAATAGGTAGAGATACCACTGGGAAATAGGGATTTTCAGCTATTTAATTAGCCTCCATAAACTTGATCTTATTTTCATTTGGACCCAGCTGCGTATGGGACCGTGATATTATGAACCTTTGATGTACTTAAGCGTGAACATGCAGACATCACAAATGCTGTACTGTAAGAGCAGCATTTATCAACTCCAGATCTTTTTATAGCTCGGTACAAAGAGGGAAAGCTGACAACGGCGTGCATGCCAGGAAGAACAGAGGGCTCTGAGGAACACATCGCAGTCATTCCAGCAGCTCTACAGCACGATACAGTAACACCACAACAGCTTTTGATAAGTGGGCCCATCTCGAGCACGGCCTCATCTCCTCAGGCGTGCCAACTACAATACACAGCAAACTGGGCTAATGCAGCTATGCTCATCTTCCTCAAAGCAGCGGGATGGTTGAGGAGGAGAAGGAGGCTGGATGGAAAACCTGCCCCTCCCCCCTTGTCGCTCGACTCTGTGTTTACTAAGCGACACTCATCCGCATTTGTCAAAGATGGCTTCATTAACAGGGGTGGCACAACGATAGCAAGGAGAGATTGGGTCTGCTGGCTAATCCCCGCCTGTCTCCTGCCACACGCTGACATTCATCAGCCAGACGCCACCTCTGTGATTAATTACTTACAAACATGTCTCTTGGCCCCTGATAAATGTGTGTTGCAGATATAGAGGTGTGTGAAAGCGGCGCGTCAGTGAAGATTTGTGGCACCATTTGCCATTATAAATGGAGGGAAGCCTCATAAGCTGATGAGCAGGGGAGCTTGTCCAACGTTACTTGTGATCCTCGTGTCACTGGGTTGATGAGCCAGGAAGACTGAGCCTCCTTTTTCAAAGTGCGTGCAAGCAATTTCATGGTGGCGGAATCAGCTACCGGTAATGAAAAGACTTGCCAAGGGCACTATGTATAAGCTACACAAGGTCACAAGCACACTTTCATCTTGCCAAGATCATGAACAGACAGTTACACAGTCACAGAGCCACACAACCATCCACCCAGTACACCACACATTGCTACTAATGCGTGAATTCTTCACTCCCATTCACATCAAATTTAATCTCCAGGTCTGTTTTCCTTACTTGTTAAAATCCGACTCATTATCACAATGGGGATCCCAAAACAACAGATTTAAAGTGGATCGAGATTTGGCAGAATTTTGCTTTCCCTGGTAGCAGATTAGAGATGTCATTTGTCAGAAAAAAGAAAAAAAAAACCCTCTGTATGTGCAGAATTTCATTTTCCTGGCAGCTGTCCCTCCAGTCTTGCACTTCACTGCACTGGACTATTCGGTTTCTGTCCGGCTGCTCTGTTCTGCTCTCAGAGAGTGACCCAACCTGAACCTCACAAGCGCAGAGACTGAGGAGGGACCAAAAGCCCAGAAAGACTCGCTCTCAGCGCCTGGCGCAGATGGCTGATGTGTCTGCTTGGCAGGCAACCTGGGACCCTCCGGACCAACATGGAGCATGTACCCTACCAACCCACATAAACAGTCTTACTCTGGCTAGTATGCATGTGTGTTGTGTCCTGACCTCTGACTAGCCTTTCATGAGAGGAGGTGGGGGATTAACATGGATGGCAGGTTGATTGATGAAAGAGTCAAGGAGAGAGTGTTTAAGTTGATATTATGTGTATGATGCATTAAATGACTCCCATGAAATATTTTCTAGGTAGAGAAAAACCCTTATACATGAACCATTAACATAATGAGCATTCAGGCAAGTCATTTGGGACTATTAGTGAGGCCATTATGATTAGCTAAGGATCCCATTAGCTCAGTACCTTGAGTACAACTCACTTACTGTACGCTTGAAGGTAATTCATGAGCTCTTCACAGAAGGAATGCAACCGGCGTGACCTATACAAGAAGGCGCCTGACCTTGTTTATTTCCCTCTTTTGAAAGAAAAAAATAGGCTGCACTTCAAGCACAACTAAATGGAGTAAATCCCATTCCTCGATCCGATTACTTCAAGCTCCTCTTTGAGTTCACTGTGCTGCTGAGAGATCAACACTCTCTGCCACAGTAGCCATGCAGCCCTTGTGCTGACTGGGGTTTAGAGGAAGAGAAGAAGAGGGGGGTGGGTGGGGGGGTAGCCACTATCAGAGTGTTCAGTTCTCTCTCAGGGATAGCATACTGAAACCTTCCAACTTTTGAGAAGCTAATCCACACATCTGCGTGCAGCCAAGGCAGTCCTGCTTCCACTGCAAAAGGGGGTTTCCATTGGGAGCTGAGGAGCTCAGCACGCCTCTATATCAGCTCTCTCTCTCTATTATATGCTCTTCCTCAGTTTGCTCTCAATTTCTCCCTCTCTACCCACGGTCAACCTCTCTATAAAAGGTGTAAATCCCGCCTGGCTTCAACTCAGAGATGAAGGACAGCTCATGGGCGACTTGGCAGCTCCTGAAACCTGATCTTCGAGTTCTTAGATGATCTATCTCGACACAAGGAGGGCTGGGATTTGTTCGTTCACCTGCATCTGTGTGTTTGTGTGTGTGTGTGTCTAATGTCATTGCTAACACCGTGCTATGAGGACGAGGGGTAGGGAGGGGGACTGACACTTTATCAAAGGGATCAGAGACCGTTGGAAGAACCTGCCTCAACGGGCCCATCACACGCAAGAACATGCACTTCACCATCTGTAAATGCACACACACAAACTTCTGCAAATACACAGATGCAGAAACACACTTGTGCACACCCAGAGGAAGCCGGTATCAGCCTCTTCTTTCTGGATGAGGATTTGACTTTATCTTTTAATTCTCCATCGTATAGGAAGCACAAGACGCAGCTAAATGGGAATGAGAGAATGGTGCAGAGAAGGTCCATTCACGCGACCAGAGGTTGTCCCTCAGCATTGAGAAAAATCCTCTCCCATTTCACAGCAGCCTGGATTTGCAGTAAGAAAGAATGAGCTTAAAGAGAGCGGGAAGATTATCATGTTATTGCCATAATCATTGCGCAATGTGAGAGAAATCCTCCGTTCCAATCCCCTCATGACACAAATACACTGCGACCGTCTGACTTTCCAAGACCTCTCAATGCAGGGCAAGTGCTTATGCTCCTTTGTAGTATAAGGTGTTAGAAATGGTAAATACTTGGCAATTCAGCTGCTCGCCAAGCTGCAATATCCCTCGCTGTGTAAACTTCTTACTGGAAAGAACATGACTGTGCTTGTCTACTTGTTGTAAAATATCAGTTGCCACTGACATGTTTACTGCAGCCAGGTGCTGTCAAATTTATAAAAGCAGTTTTTTAAGAGTGGAGAGAGTAGAAAGGAGGGGTACTTTAAATGGCTCTAAAAGTTCAAGTTCAACTTTTGGAAGCTTGTGATGAGCCAAAGCTTACCAGCTTGTGCCTGTGAGAGGAGAGAGGGAGCAAAAGGAGGAGGCCGGTTTATCCCATGAATAAAGCATGACTTGAGAATAAGAACACAAGTGGGACCTCCTGATGTGTGACTGTGCAGCCAGCCGGTGGGATCAGCAGGTTGACTGGTTTACATAAGGTCACCATCAGGTGCTACAGCTGCTTGCATGCTCACACTGTGCGAATATCTACTGTATATACAAAGACGTGCTGGCACAGACGCATAAACACACAGAGGGAAGTCCATCCTATACACTGACAAATAAAGAATGTATGCTTCTATTACTGTACACACACACACACACACGCACACACACGTGCACATAAAAAAACATCAATTACATACAAGCATGAGCACACACGCAAATTTAAAGACAAACACACACCACCAATGTGCATGTGTGTCTGTGTGTAAGTGCACTAATGATTTAATAAAAAGAAAAATGTCAGAAGAAAATTTGTAATTGCTCACCCTGTAATTGGACTTCTAGAAACAAACAAACCTTTCTCTGTCTCTTATTGTTTCTAAATGTAGCACTTCAGTAGCAGTTCAGCATATTTGATGAAGTTGATGTACGTCCATGATTCTTACAATTTTGGGGTTGTATCCACACGGTTGAATGCACTTATTATAAGTTGCGATGGATAAAAGTGTCAAAAAAGTGCTAAATAAATGCAACGTAATGTATAATTCAATTGAGTTTTGCTGGTAGCACCCTAAAGGATTTCAAGAGGCTTAATATAAAGGCAAACAGTAGAGTCCGCTTCTTCCTTTCTTTTGCATGTATGCAGATGTCATTGGTAGCACTTTCACATTTGCAAAACCAAACCACAATGGAGGGTACTGCCCTGTAATTCAGAATTTAGTGCGCTAACTGTTTGAATGCCTGCAATAAAATGAGAAATCTGCATTTGCATACCATAACTGTCATCATCTGCTGGTGGATGGTCTGGTTTTAAAAACATTTACTCTTTGGTATAATGTATAAAGTCTTCAAACTTCATCCCTCAGTGGCCCATTCTGCGCAAAATGTGGCGAAAGCGAGTAGTGGAGTTCATCTGAAGGGCTGCGACTATCACTGCTAATCTGACTGTCACTTCCAACAAGTCTTTAATCATGTTTCACTGATCAATACATTTCGTCCCGCTTGTCACGTTCCACTAAGGCAGGCTGTAAGTCATAATGACTGTGAATATCGAGCTAACACTCACTCCATTATAGAGAGCTGTCAGTGTGAATTGTGTGCATAAATTCATGCAGTCACACACACACACACACACACACACACACACACACACACACACACACACACACGGTTCTCATATTCTTAACACTGGTGTGACACCTACCATCGTAGGTCCCACTCTCCAGTAGCAGTCCACTCTCCTCCAGGATCCTGAAGTCTCCAACACTGATAAAGTTGTAGTCCACTCCTGGCACCTCCCCATCTCGAGGAAGCCGTGTAGTGCCTGGATAAACAAAAAAGAAAAAGGAAAAAAATGCATAAAATCAACATGTTTTAGATAAGAGACACAAGTGAAGACAAATGCAGGTATGACAGGAGTGTAGAAAATGTTGTTGCTGGAGATAACTTTTGAGAATCCAAGAAAACAAGCTGTTTTTAGGTTAATGATGTTACATCATGCAATGCTTTTGAAAAGCTTCTTCTGAGCTGAGTTTTCTCAGCTTACAGGTTCCAAATTGAATTCATCAACTGAACTACAAACGCATTCAAGGTTTTCACACAACAAAAGCAAAATACAGCCATTCAGCTCCAGTTCTTTATCGAACACATTCCTCCTATCCTCCAGTGTAGGAACAAGACATGTATACATAATGAGTGTTAAAGTTTTATTCAACTACACATACATTTTTGAGAAAAATCTGACCAGTTTGTAACAGTGTTTTTGTGATCTATCTCTGCAGCACAGAGGGTAGGTATCTCATTTCGGAATGAAAACCCAAAAAGACCTTGGTGTCATCCTGTGAAAGATGGACAACTGATGAAGGACTGTGGAGCACTGAGGGGCGTAATTCATTTAACCCTCTATGAATAACTGCAGCTTCTGCTAACAAGTTATTATTGGAGGTTCTTGATGTATGTACTGGCTACAGCTGAAATGAGGAAAACAGCGGAGTAAATCAGAGACATGAAATATGATGGAAACAATGGGTTGCGTAACCTCCTAGTGTGGTTTAGATTCACTCAGTCCCACAGAGGGTAGTGTCAATGCAAATGACAGGAGGCCATTCTGAGTGCAGACTTTGCTCCTGTGGTGAAGCCACAGTCTATTTCAATACTGATGGGAGGTTTTTTCCTTCCAGGATGAATATCCACAAGGCACAAATGGACACCAAATGATTACATTAGCATGAGGATTATGTAAACCATATTCCATGAATAAATAAATAGAACTGTGCCACTATTGCACTCAAGGCTAATTATGTGGCGTGTCACCAAACTTGTAAACTCCATAGAAATAATCCCAGCTGAACAGGAGGCAGGACAGCAGTTATTTATTGCATGGGAGGCTGAACAAAGCACACAGCATGGACCAATCATCAGTGCTACATTCCATGACAATCTCTGTCACCTAAATTTACTGGCACTGTTATGGAGCAGATTCATTCTTCAGATCAGAATCCTTTACAGGGTCGTGGGGAGGACAGTGCTGTTGGGGTAGGAGGAAGGCTGAGAAACACCCGGGCAGGCCACCAGTCGATCGCAAGGGCTAACACAAATAGTAATTTACATTCATTAAAAACAGGCGATTGAAAATTTCGAATTGACCTGACTTCAATGTCGGAGGAAATCAGAGCACACCGAGGAGCCCTGCAGCAGCAGATTCAAACAGAGAGAAGATAGAAATTCAGAAACAGAAAAGATTATCAGCTGAAGCCAGGAATGTCTTGCTGTGAGATGAGTCAGAAGCAGACTATGTATCAGGAGTATCAGAGTTTAATGACTGAACAATCTTTCACACATTTGACCCTTGATGTACCTGTGTGCAACAGCAACAACACACAATAGCAGCAACAAACAGTAGCTGTGTTTTGTATTAGTTATACACTAAGTGCTGATCTGTCCAATAACAGTATACTGTATATATGTTGCATTGAAACAACCTTAAATAGCATGTTCTGGTACAACTATGATGGGATCTTGTTGAATTTTGATGTTGAATCTTCTAAGTAGATTTCTTGACACTTGCGAGTCTGCGCCAATTAGCAGTGAAGCCGCCGTGCAGATTGTGGTGGCCCAATGGCCTATCAAGTAACTTTATGTTGCCATTCACTTTTGTTTTTCTACTCTTATATTTTCTCGCTTAATTGGACTGTGACATCTTCTCTGCACCCGAGCAAAGGAGTAAAAGCACAGTTTGAAAAAGAAAAAAACATCAGTGAAGCTTCCTTCCACAGAACGCCTTGATACCACAGTTTGTTACCAAAAGCAGTGACATTGCATCCTGTGTGAGAATGCCAGCATCTATTGCTTCTCATTACCAACTTGTCTGCCTGCCGTTGCTGGCTTTGGTCATTCAAAAATGTCCCTTGTAACCCAATTACTTGAGCCACAGTTATGTACCTGCCAAGTATCTCCCCGAGCCATCATCCTGGATGTCGCATCGATACATACCTTATGCCTCCTATTGTGGATCAGTCGCCGACAGTATAATGAGGGCTTGCTGAGCTTAGAGGGTACATCCGAGTGAAAGCAGCAAATCTATTGGAGCAGAACTTTGTAACATCCAGTCGTGCTTTCATTTGCAATACAGGCGTTGACACTTTGGATATACCTTCAAATAAATGGTTGGAGGCTGGTCTTTCAAACAAAATGCTCTGTGTATGTTGAAATAGGTGCAGTCGATACACTGCAATTAATAGTGGATGTCAGGAGGCTTTTTCAAAGAAAACAAAGATTTTGTGTCAGAATACAAAGTTATACAGTTTGTATACATTGTGCAGTGCTAGGAAAGGAGGGCATGTTACAGTATTAGGAATATTCCAAGATTTTAGGAAATACAATTATTTGTTTTCTTGTCGAGAGTTGGAAGAGAAGATCGATACCACTGTCATGTCTGAACAGTGAGTATGTAGCTACAGCCCGCAACCTGTTAGCTTAGCTTAGCATAAAGACTGGAAACAGGACTAAATCTGCCTACCAGCACCTTTAAAGCTCATTAATTAACATGTTATCATGTATTATTAATCCATGCAAAAACTGAAGTTTTTCTGCTGGTTGCCTTGCAACCTCACAATGATGACAAGACTCCAGTAAGTTACTATGTGTTTTGCCAAGAAATAGTCCGGCACATAACCCCCCATATAGTCATTTTTACACTTCATTTTAGTACAGATTAAATAAATATATAACGTGGTAATTAGGGAGCTTCAGAGGTGCTATTAGGCCGATTTTGTTAACAGAGCCTGTTTCCTCCTATTTCCAGTCTCCATGCTAAGCTAAGCTGACTGACTGCTGGCTGTAGCTTTTTATTTACTGAACAGACATAAGAGTGGTATCAATCTTCTCATCTAACTCTTGGCAAGAAAGCAAATAAGCAAATTTCCAAAAATATCAAACCATTCCTTTAATTTCATGGCCATGCACAGAGGTTAAAGCCAAGTGTTTACATGTGTCAGTGTGTGTCTGTCTGTCTATCCCGGAATGAAACAAATTGTCACTTTAGTCTTGCAAGGTCTCACATCTGTGCACTGCTGAGACCTATTTTTCAAACCGTCTGGAGAGGATGTCACGATGGGAACATCAGAGGTAGTCAGTCAGAAGTGGCAGGCCATGAATTTAACATGGTGATTTTGTGCATAGTTTTATGTTGGTACTTCAAAAAAAAGATGGCTTAGGGCTTTACTGTTGAAATGGTGAGAAAGAAAGAGGGAACGAGAGAGGAAAGAGGATCATTACAAAGCCAAAGTCTTTGTGGAGTGTTCACTTTTAAGAAACGTAGCTTATAGCTTACTGTGATGTTGTCATGTTGTAAAAAAACGTATAGCTATTAACATTTAACCAGAAATACAAAACGACTTATATATCAACATTCTTCCATTTTTCTTTCATCCTAAAATATAATAATAATCAACTGGAGGAGAGGAGGGAGAAAGAGTGTAGGTGAGGAAGGAATCCGCTGCTGAAAAGGTTGCAACTAAGCAGGCATGAAAGGTCACAGGGTACAGTTGTGTATGTCCATGACATGTACCAATTCATTCCTGCATTTCAGTGCATGTGTGTGTACATGAGTGAGAATGAGAGTTTGTGTGAGATCAAACTCCTTTTGCCCATTTCTGATCTCAGCAGGGGAGTCGAAGGACTGCCTGTGACCCTGAGCTCTCCGTCCTCTTAGAGAAATCCTCCTCCTTTTGTCCTCCCCAGGGCTCTTGAGAGCCCCCTCCAGCGTTTTCGTAAGAGTCCAAAATGAGATGAAGCCCATCCCAAGACCCAGTGAAGGAGACTCAGGGATTTACCACAGACAGACAGTAAAGACCTTGCTCTCTTTGTCTCTCTGCTTTCTCTCCTATCCATCCATTACAGACCACACTCACTGCCTGTCTTTCTTCTTTCTTTCTTTCTTTTTAACTTCAACATTGGTGTTTTTAGGTTTCATAACTGACCCCAAAGTGCTGTGGCTCAGCAGAATTGACCCTGTGGTGTTGGTAGGACACAAAGACATGACAGCACAGATCAGCTGCAGTTTTATGAGAGTACAGCAGTGTGGCTGGTGGTTAAGTGAAGTGGACCATTGGCACAGTGACACAAACTGCCTCTGCTACTCCTCTTGCTGTCTGCGCGATTGTCACACACACATTTTGGGTATAAATCCACCCTCAGATATGCTTATTTATCATCAATTTGTGACGTTCAACACATTGAAGTAATAGTTTTGTGTTGTAATTTGTAATTTTGGGGCGTACCACCACTCCCTCAAACTGTCTTGTATTAACTCTACCCAAATATTGATTTCCCACAATGAGAAAATACCTTCTCAACTTTCAGTGGCAAAAAGATGGGGAGTCAAGCATGTACAGCACGCTGAGAGGGTGAAGCTGCTAGAGCTAGAGATAACTGCAGTAAGAGCAGGGGATAGAGTGAGTTTTGGGAGTTGAGAAAAAGCAGCAGACAAGCCCATTGCTCAACAAGCACCTTGTCTTGTGGCTGCATTGCACTGTGGTCCACTGTGGTTAATGTCAGTTTAGCCAGTTGTCTGCAGAAGCAAGTATAATACAAAATGGAGCTGGAAATGCATGTAGATATATGGCACACTGAATTGAAGCTCCCAAAGAGCTGATGTTTGAATTTCAAACTTTCCATGCTGTAAATATACTGTATGTTAATGTAATTAATGGTAGGGCTCAATCTGGGACCCAAAGCTGCTCTGGATCAGGTGAAATCTACATATGGACCCTCTTAATGCACCTGATATTGAATATTTAAATCTTTCAAACATAAGGACTGCAGATTTATGTGATGATTTCATCTGTTTTGTTTGCTGCTTATCACAGCGGTAAATCCAATGAATTAAAAATATGCTTTTGCTTTTGAAATTTTTCCCACTTTTATACTCGTATAATCAAAATCAAGTCATAAATATGAAGGAAGCTCCAAACGGAAAGGAAAGCCAAGTAAACCAAGGTTTTAAAAAAAGGCAGGCAAGGGTAATTGAAACAGAGAAAGAGCGAAAGTGAAACAGAGAGGGTGAAGGATGGGAGACTGAAAGCGAGCGAGTGAATGATGGAGGTGCCGTCACTGTGCGAGTCCTGGTCTCTTGCTCATTAAGACAGTAATTCAAGCCGGGGATTAGAGAGTCAGACTCATGCAGCGAGCCCACTGGCTGCTGATGATGAATGGTGGTTCCGGGCCGTAAAACCTCAACGACCGCCCCTATTGTACGTGAAAAAAATAGAAAGCCATGTTCGCAGTGGTAGTTAAGATTGGGGTGTGTGTACGGGTGAATGTGGGTGACAGAAAGCGGTGCAAGTGGGTATGTGAGAATGACCGGTTGCTGTGTCCTTGGAAGAGAAATCACTAATGGCATGTGTTTTGTAAAACTCTATAATCATCTTCTGTCCATCCACTTGTAACTGACCTGAGATACTCTCAGTGCAGCTGAGCTTGGAAAAGAAAAATTCAATAACAATTCAAGTTGAACTCCACTGCCCAGGAAACAGCAAAGCTGAGAACGTGACTGGCAGGTAATTGAAAGAAAGAGGGAGAGTGAGGGAGGACAGACAGTGACAACGAAACAGACAAAAAAGGGAAGAAGAAGGAAAAGAACAAGAAGAATAGGTGGGTGGGTGGGGGGGATGGGGGGTGGGGGGGCTGTAAAAAAGATTTTTCTCCCCCTTCAAGACAAAAACAAAAAACATACAAACAAAGAAATTAAATATACATGAAAGGTAAGCTGCTTACTTCCTGAAAAAAATGTCACACTTATGTATGCAAGTCCCCTCTGAACAAGACAGAGCAACTTCCAGCCCTGGGGGGGGTAGAGAGCAGAGATGCTGCTTGTTTGTGACAGTGCTGTGCCTAAAAGTCTGTCATCGCCTCAGGAGCAGTCGCTCTGCATGTGACTAAAACCTTGACTACACTCAATTATGGCGCTCCTCCGAGCAGAGTCAGTCCCCAACAGGACGTGGTAAATATTTGGGCCAAAATATCCGTGTGAACATCATCACAGTTTCTAAATAACAGATACTGTGGCATAGTCAATTTCACTTCCACACATCATCTGGTGCTTTACAAATGCAGTGCATTATCTCTTTAAACATCAAGCTGCAGCACTTTTCAATGTAACAGAGAGGAAACGTCCGTCCTACATTCAGTAGTTGTTCTGCCACCTATGATAAATGAAATAGAAATGACCTAGCCTTTTTAAATTGCTAATCATCTTTGTGTATGAATGGAAATTCAGAGTGTAAATTAGTAGTAGCAGACAGATGCTGTGTACTTGAAAAAATGGTCTTTTCAAGAAAATAAATTTATATTTCTAAATTTGGAGGCATTTGCACCATCATGGCAAATAACCTGCGTTTCTGCAACCCACACAAACCTTCATCAGGATATTAATTGGCACCTTTACTGTACTAACAGCCTTTTCACTCTAATTTTCATGCTTTCACTTAAAAGATTACAATATTCAAGCTTATAAAACCCTTTGCGTGTAAAAAGAAAGAGAGAAAGGAAATACAGGGTTGTCAGGCTAAAAAAGTGCTTTCTTTTCTGAGCTCTTGGAAAGTGACATTTTACAAATACAACGCCTGCATGGCAAAAGCAAATTGTACACTACTTATCCTCTCCAAATGCTGGTGACAGCATGAAACATTTCCACTGCAGTGATAAAGGGTGCTATTACGCAGTAATTCCACAGACTCAGATCAACAGCTGTTTTGCAATATTAATATTTGATTTAAAAGAATATTGCAATCAGTGCACATTTCCATTAGGTATAAATTACTATTACTCTGAAAATGTATACAGCTTCTGCTCTCAGTGGTTCTTGGCAGTCCACAGCACGAACCTTTTTATTTACCACTCCATTACAGATTTCAGCAAAGAATAATAGTTGGTGACGCCCCCGCTGAGCAGAATGTCAGTGAGGGAAAGCAGAGCAGCAAAGGGAAAACTCAGGGTTATTTATGGAAAGAATATGACTTTGATCACTGTGATGATATGGCACAGAAGTAAATAAGTTACATGAGGGTTAGAGAGATGTCCTTGGTCGGGTTGCTATGGTGACATTAAAGTGTGTTTTGTAGAGTGTGTGACAGAGGGCTGTGTGAGGATGAAAATGTGTGAGTGCAGTAAGTACAGGTGTCTTTGCGAGTGTGGTGCGAGTATAGTCCTGTAGCTTAATAGAAAGGCAACACATTAACGCTGCTTTTAGTGGGTTGGATTTCCAGCTGTGTGATGCATACAGAGCCTCATTGTTCCCATAAAATGCTTCAGATAAAAGCATATGTGCACTGAAAGTAGGTCATACTGTACATCCCTGGTTTGCTTTGTGCTTGTAGGTGCTTTTGAGTGTAGTGAGTGTAGAGTTACGTATGGGGTCCTGTATGGTGTACTTACAGGGGATGGTGCGTAGGTAGAGGTTGTCCCGTATGATCTGTTGGAGCTTGTGGTCCAGCGAGCCCTTCTGAAACTGCAGACTGAGGTAGTGGCGCAGGTCCGTGTTCAATACTTTACCTGCAACAACAGAGGCAAAGGCACGAAGGGTCAATAAAAACATAGTGGTGCTCTCCCTGAAGGGTTCACGTCTAAAAGGGAATCTATCCAAGTGACGTACCCTCACAAAGCGATCGATACCACAGACCTACATTAAACTGTTTTTTTACTTGATAACACGGTTGCCCCTTTTATAGCATAGATGTTTAAATGTTCTGGTATATTTGAGTGCTTAATATCATATAATGAGATTCCTTTAGGAGGGATTTAGCTGAAATTCTACATAATTCCAAAATAAATATATTCAGTTCAATACAATTTTATTTATTTCATGAAGGCATATTAAAAGCAGTGCAAACAACATTAATATGAAAACATATAATATAGGCATATACACGTTTTCAATCCAAATTGGTACACTAGAGGCAGATTACCAAATTACAGTAATTTTTGGTCATTTGACATTTTATTCTGAAAGTGCAGAGGTTTTAGTAGACCACGGTTATCCAGTGTTAAAAGCATCACCATTCTAATCAAAAATGTATTGCTCCGAATACAAGTGTATTTTTTCCAATTGTGTGGCACTGAGTTACTCGTAAGCACCATCCTGATTGGATGAGGTCAAATTCATGAAAGCAATTTGGATAAACCCAAAACTCACAGTGGTCAGAATAGATTTTTGGGCATACAAGGTTTCCACTCACAGTTGCAATGTCATCACACAGTGTTACACATACAGTATATGTCTGTATGTACAGTATGTATGACCGCCTGTTCTTTCTAGCTGAAAGCTTAAATCCTTGTTGATTCACCTTTAAATTCCAGTTTGATCACTGAGGGGAGCTGAGGGGAGGGCGAAGGTTAAACAGATTTTTAAACTCTGATCTCTTCTGTTAAATCCACTTCAATCATTAAGGGCAAATGGAGATTTAGGGCACAAGAGAGGTTACAGAGGGATATTTGGCCTAGAAATACTTGAAAATGTTTCGTGGAAAAGCGAGCACAGCGCTGAACTAGAATGCTTTTCTGATTATTTTGCATACTGAGCTTGTTAAAAAATAAGAGCAAACTGGACTGAGCTGAATTCACTACCATCACCGCCTTCATTCATCTGAAGCAACAAATCTGAAATCCAAACTAAGTGACAGATGATGGATGCCATCTTCACACTCCATTGTCTTTGCAGTTTTCAACAATCTCACACACGCCTCAAAAACTTTTTCACCAGATGCGCAATGCCACAACCTCAAAAGTGAGGCACCAGAGATTTTCATAAGAAAATCTGAAAAGATTTCGCCTTTGCTCTCAACTCCCAGAAGCCTTTGTAAAAACAAAGGAAGTTCATGCAAAGTTTGAGGCAGAGGAAGACTTCAGAGTCGTCACACACAAGCAGGGAAAAAAGTTTTTCTCTGAAAGAACATGATGAGGAGTTTGGAAAACAGGAAGAGATCTTCGGTGTCTGCCTGCCCTCAGCTTCAGCGTGAGCCTCATCTCTTGACAGACGGGGGAGAGTAGGTTTTGAAACAGTTTGACTACAGAGAAGTAATCACTTTTTTCCCCATTTCTCTCCCCTATTCTCTCTCTGTCTCTCTTTCCCTCTCTGTTGCACACACAGACCACACTCTGCTCAGCATGACTCCTCTCTGCATTGCTATGAATACCAATCAGCAGGACTAAAGATGAGATCTTGCTACTGTAGATGTACTGTATGTGCTAATAGAGAGGGGAGATGTACTTGACTACAGAGAGGTTGATAGAATAATGATGAGCTCTGGGAATATTTCAGCAAGCTTTCTCAACCCTCAAATCCTCTTTTCCTGCTCAACTCGTGACAGAAACCAACACGGGCCATTACTGTGACACCGCAGCGATCCTATTATTTTGTGTTCTAAACTTACTCTCACTTCAAGTTTTGGAGGCTGTTGTTGACTCACATCAAAATGCCCCTCATGTCCACAGGCCTCGATGCCATCTGACGCTGTTTCAGGAGCCGTCATCCCGGCGGGCCTGGCTTTTCAGAATAAAGGTTGCATGTTCTCCGTCTGCCTCTCCAAAGAGGGCTGCATCACAGCTGGTCTAGTAGACAAACAGACTGAGACTGGGGAACCAAGGCCCAATCTGGCAACTTCATCTCAAAACTGTCCCAGAATATCCTTTTTGTTCAAATCAGCTCGCACACAAGGGAATTAATAGGGAAAACAAGGCCATTACAAACTACATGTGCTCCATATGCTTTCTGAAGGCTAGTGACGTAGCATCCAAAGGAGGATTCAACAAAGTTAGCCTCAGATCATAAAACTAGCCACAGCGTGCCAACATTTTGGCAATTAAACCCATGATAAATGAGATTTCACATCATCAATCTGTTGGTTATCTTGGGTTTAAACACCCCTATCCTGTGGCATGTTCACAATGTATTGAGGCATAGTATTTGCTGTCAATGTGGCAACAATAATAGTCAATAATAGCAACAGCAAGAGCAACAAAGATAAGGGTACTGAAGATAAGACCTTTCAAATACATGAGTGAAAACTGCCTTTTTCTTCTTCTTTCTTGACTTCTTGTATAGATGCAGATACTTTTGCCTCAGACATGAGGTCGACAACTCAGAAAATAGCAAATCCTGAGCCGTGACAAAGCGAGGGGAGAAAGGGCACGACTAAAAATCTAAGTCACAAATTAACACCTGCTATGCTGCTTGCTGGTAACACTTTGAAACTGAAATGTCCTTTGAATGACTTGTTTACTTTTTTGTAAATGTCTTTTTCTTTTATGTCTTGGTTCTTCCTCTTTGAATTTCCTCCCTGAGGTGTCTTCCTTTTGTTTTTCTTCCTTAAGTGCTAGGATTTTCTTTTTTAGCCGTTCTCCCTGTCTTCTGTGTGAGCTCCGGCTGGGTCAAGAATCATTGATGTTGTAGGCCTTAAAGCCCATTGAGACTCTGAATGTGATATTGGGCTTTAGAAATAAACTTAATTTGACTGCTTTTTGATCTTTTCCTGTTCTAAAAATCTCCCTGAGCACGAGCCAATCACATCAAATATTACTCACCATACTGAACCCTTAATTGTAGGCTAACAACTTTGCATTTGTGATGATGAAACTCCCTCTTTGATGATGAAAGAATGGTAACATCTTCTTACAGTAGTCAAAGTGTTCTCTGAAACTCCTGCACATGCCCACATCATGCTTCAACAATCAGTAGCCAACAGTCCTCAGCAGTAGATGTACAGTAGAGCTACCAGGTGTGAATGTGTCTGACTGTAAGACAGTAGAGCAAGCATGCTCAGTCACACTTCACTGGATGAATAAAAGAAGAAAAAAAAGCATGCACGCGAATAGAGACACACACACACACATTGCTCTGATCTGTTCATTGCGGTGAAAGTACAGTTCTACAGTGTGGTCTTTGTGGCTTCCTGGGTCCTGTCAGAGACTGTTAGTAAGGCTGTCACATCAGAGTTCCACATTCCTTCTCCCCACAGATAACACTGCTATTGTAGCAGGCCTCATTTTGCTGTGACGGGGACTCAATGGGCTCTATTGTGCCCAATCAGCCCTCCACTCTCTTGTAGGTTATTTCTCTGCAGCCAGCCAGAGAGATGAACATACTGTACAGCAACTGTCTTTTAACAACAGAAAATCACAAGGGGGGAATTTCTGTCAGATTTCTTTCCTTTAAAATTCTCTCTTTTCTCAACTTTCACAATTTCTGTCTTTTTTCATTATTCATTTCATTCCACTGTACTGCAGTCAATGTGATGGCAGAAAATTGTCCCTAATTTCTTTCCTGTCAGTTATATCATGAGCTACATTCTCAGGCCTCCTCCAAATTGGATGAGATTAGACTAATCAAACGGACGGTTCCCTTTAAATCAAGCTGTTGCTTTATACTCCACTCATCCGGAGATTCTCTGCTCTCCTCTGCTCTCCTCTGCTACCTTGTCATTTTTGCATGAAGTGACGGGCAAAGGATGTGTCAGAAAAGAACAAGGTCACCCATGGGAATCCTTCAGCACCGTGTTGCCATTTCACCTAGCATCAGCAGTACTCGTCCTCTTGAAAACTAGAGGCTCAGAGAAAATATCTGCAGTGACGGAAACCGTGCCTGGCACCCCTAGTGAGGCGGCAGACTGTCAACATCCTCACTTAGACCAACACCTCTCTCAGAAGCCACAGAATTAGATTAACACTCCGAGCTCAAGACATAACTCTCTCTCACACACAAGCACATGGCATGCATCTGTTTCCCAGAACTCAGAGGAGGTTTCAATTGCTGCTGTCAATTAAAAGTTTTGAATTTGTAATATTACTTTATCTTATAGGTGCAAATCAAGTTACATTGTATTCATCAAAACTGCACATTCTGACCAATTATTTAATCTGATGCAATCAATGGATTGCAAGTAAGAGGTTTTCTGATGAGACAAAACTGAATAAAAATAAATTCATATCCACAGCATGCTCCCTTGCGTGAGCCACCAGGAAACACAAGTCTTCAAGGAATATTTCAACATTTTGGGAAATAAGCTTTTTTGCTTTCTTGCCGCGAGTTAGATGAGAAGATAAATACCATCTCTATCTGTAAGGTTAAGATAAAGATTTTTCCAAACACAGTGAAATGTGAGCAAACAAACGCTTGGTGTCTATTGCGACATTTCATTCTGAGGCATTCTCCCCGAGGCATGTGGGACGTCCACTGGGAGGTCATTATCTCTGTTGTTTGACAGTCACTTAATTAACAGTCCTCTGAATAGGGAATATGTCATCAGGTCCGGAGCTGTTCCCTGACACCTTTCTCAGTGCACTGGGTCATCTCATAGAGAGACCAAAGGCATGATACATATTTTGCCCAGAGACACTTGTAAAGTCACAGGGTGCACATGTATGCTTGGAGTGTGTGTGCAAAAGACTGCAATCTGTGTTTCTCACATGTAACACTTTTATTAGACATAACACCCTCCTTTCTTTCTTCTCTCTAATAGACACACATGGGACTTCTAGGCACTTGCTGTAATGCAACATACAGTATTCTTTAATCCAAAGACCTTTACTGTGTAACGAGTGGATCACTTTTAAGTAGAGGAGGAACAGAATTTACTTAATAAATAGATATAAATTTACCATTAAAAGTAGCTGCTTATTTTGCAAACTCACTACTTCTTAACCCGTAAACCTCACTGACCTATTGGTGGGTCTGCCATTACAAACTTACAATATGCTGTGTCCTCCAAATTAAATGACAGAATACGTCCTTTATAATTTCCCTCCAGAATGACACATGTGAGCAATTTCAGTAATATGACACCGCTATGGTTAAGGTTTGGTTAGGTTTAGGCACAAAGGAGTTAGGGAAAGATCATGGTCTATTGTTACATAATCGTGATTGTGGTCATGGTTAAAAGAAACCAACGTTGACTGTGAGTAGGAAACAAGAAGTAAACAGTAGTCTCTGTTTGATATTTGATGTTTTGTTTATCCATCCCTACCTCCTGCCTCTGCAGACTTTGTGTCTCCATAACAATGTCACAATACTTCTTCCTTTGCTTTCAATGGACAAGAGTCATAATTCCTACGGCCACTAGAGGGCTTTGCCTCTTAAATGTAAACATATGTCTTTTTTGGCCTGATGCTGCCATTTTTCTTGAGAAGACAGTCTCTGAATATTTTTATTAGAGGTGGGTAATATGACTCTTCATACCTTGAAGCTACATACATTTGTCAACCGTCTGAGATATTTCCATACTATTTATACAGTGGTAGCCTCCTTCCCTTTAATACCTCTGATTGTATAGACCATTGTGGGCAGTGAGCTGGATTTATTTATAGCAATATTGGATTTATATTTTATTTTTGCATCAATGTGATGAAGTACCTCGGTTCATCTGGTATTGAATGTGTTGGTTGAGCCAAAATAGATATTTCTTTCTTTCTTTTTTATCCATAAACACTTTCTCAATAGACTTTTTCATAAAAGTATTATATTATATCCTAATATTAATCCTAATATCTATATATTAGTGGTATATGTAGTATATATATCATATATATACATTCATATATATACTCCCCTGTTTGTCACAACCCGACTCAAGGCTGGACAAAGGAGGCAAGGCCACACATGAGTTGTACGGCATATTTTAGAGAACTAAAAGAGAAAAGAACTAAAGACGAAATATATTCAACAAAGTCAAACAGGGTGGAAGCCAGGGGAGAGAGAAAGAGTGACTGACTGCCACCAGTTTATATACAGAAGCCAGCCAGTGCAGGTGAGCTTAACATCCCTGATGACCCAACTCCGCCCACCAGGCCTCTGCAGGAAGAAAGTAGACATGAGGGAGACATGTCCAGAAGTCACAATATTGTCATATAAAATGATACTGATATTGATTGATAGGATTTATCCATATTGCCCAAACCATCCTTCAATAACAAATTGGAAGAAGCTGATATATGATGATATGACAGTGTGGAACAATATGATTTTTCCAATAAAGCCACTTAAAGGGAAAAAAGGGAAGAGAGTATGTTAAGGGGTTAATTAAAGTTCATGAAATATATTTTCTTTACCAACTTATAATGACATGCCACGATACTGTATACTGTATGGTGTATGTGTCAATTATTGCTTTAAAACCCACTACTTGTGAGTTTATGTTGGCTTCTGTCTACTATTAAAGGAATTTAAACCAACAAAAGATTAAAACAATAACCTCATATATGTAACAATGTTCTAATTTAAAAAAACAAATGCATTATGTGAATAATCAACTAAAAATCTAAACACAAAGCATCACCCAAAACAACAGGGCAGCTATTTTACTCTTTTTTTGGCCTGTTCTGCCTCTCTGTATGTTTCTGTTTTTCAGCATTCTCTACATTCTGAGATTTTACCCTGAGGTGTTTCTTACACTCTGTGCTTTTAAATCCCTCTCTGTAATGCTCTGCTTCACCCATACTTGCAGGCAGACAGATGCTACTGTAGGCCCCCCAATCTTGGCCTCCCTCTCCATCCATCATGTGGTGTATGACAGGTCACAAACATCCTCTTCATCAGGCTCTCCTATTCCCCTGTGGCACTCAGTCAAACGGGGGCCGGCTAAGGCACCAACACCTGCAAGACCTCTGGTTTGGCTCCTCTCATCACTTCTCGCGTCCTGACAGCACCGACCCCTCCCCTGACCTCCTCCATCTTGCTCTAACCTTGCAGCTTCCTGTGGCCATTTTAGGGGACAAAATTACCTCAGGGCACCTTTGAGCCTCAACTTTACAGCAAGGCCTCCACTCAATTTGTCAGACAGCTGTACGTGAGACTGGGATCATGGGGCGTCTCGCTGACTCTGCTGAGAGAAGCAAAGAGTGTGAGTGGTGTGCCATAAGCCTAGCTTATAATCTCTCACCTCACGCAGTACCGTCAGATGAATTCTCTTCACTTATATAACTGGCATGTGGAGTGTTACTACGGCTGGAGGATTCTGCATTAGAGGAGCGGAGTGGCTTGCCTGACGGGCCACTGTGTAGCTGTGTTTCCACGTCTGTCTGCTTGGCTGGCTGGCTGGCTACAGAGCTTTTTTACGTTAAACAGGCAGTGGTCTCACACGCCCAAACCTCTCTCTACACACTCTGTCATTTCACCTCATTTTAGCAGTGGGCCAGAGGTCTGGCATAAGCGGCTTAAAAGGATGAACTAAAAGGAGGGAGAAAAAAAACAAGATGAAATAAAAATCCAGCAAGGTGATTAGATTTGTGTTTTTGATGTTGGCATGACTTGAGCAAATTAAAGTGTTCCAAGGCAGTTATTTCAATTATTTCTAACTGTGTGTCTTTGTGAGAGAGAGACACACACACACAAAAGCAGTGTGTGTGTGTGTGTGTGTGTGTGTGTGTGTGTGTGTGTGTGTATGTTACTGTTGCAGCTTTAATTACAATATTTCTGCAAATAATGTCCACAAACCTTTTGGAGTGAAAATAATCTGAAATTAATTGCACTGTGTGACTATTTTAGTAAAGTCAGATATTTTAAATATGCAATGAGTATGTATTATCTTTTATCATAAGAGAGGCAACAGTAGAAAAAGCTTAAATCCCTTTCCACCAACACTGCAAGCCACATGTGCAGAGGTCAGAGCCACAGCCCCCCCGACAATAAAGACTACAAATATTCCCTCATTTGATCATAGCATGACACATTTCCTGCCCACTGATCTCACAAGTACACAGAGAGACATCTGCCTCCGCATTAAAGTTAACTAACCATATGCTCTCCTCTCCTGTCCGCTGTCCTCCACCACCCCCTCCCCTCTGTCCATCACCACTCGGGAGATGGAGGGATGACCTTCCTCCTGTAAGGTAAAGGCGAGATCAGCCCAACTCAGCAGAACTGCAGGGGTGGGGGTGGGCTGGGGTGTGCGAATTAACAGCAGCATCAACAGCAGGAGTGCCAGAGCTGCTGTGATAATGTGAGGGGGAAAAAAAAGACGTCCTGGTCCCAG